>BQNB010051732.1:0-40831 GCA_026074375.1 Tanacetum coccineum | reverse complement strand
AATTTGTCAATAGAATTTAAGTTTTCTCCATGAACATACATAAGTACTTGCGTTAGATAAATCATAATTTAGAAAAGTTAGACTGAAATCTTTTATTTAGTAAAGGAAAACGAAAAGTAAGGATTTTCGTATTTCAAAAAAAAGATTGTTTCCTTATTAAGTATGATTCTCTTAATTATTATTTATTATTTTAAGTGTGTTTAAATAAAAAAACTTTAATAATTCCTTATTTAGCAAAACTTTTTGTAAATTCGTTTTTAAAAATAAATTAAGTTAAAAAGTACATGTGTCAAAATTTAAATGATAAAAACTTATGGGAGGGCGGAGTAATCCAAAAATATTAAAGGGGGTAATTTGAAACTAACGAAAAAAACACAATTACCCAAATTATATCATCAATAATCCTTATCCAGATAGAAATTCACTGGTGAACATATGGTGGTCGAGAGCACAATCAACCCTAAATCATTGAAGAACCAAAGTTGAATATCATAATAAAAAATTAGTTATAACTCATTCAATTCAACAATGAGTTTATACCTCAAATAGTTGAAAGAATAAAACATGATCCTTAATTTTGGTAAGATTTTGCTCTAATCTTCTACTTTAATAATATTAATGTTTTCGATTATATTAATGGATTTTCTGACGTGTAGTTAATTTTGTGAATTATTTTTTTTATAATGACTTTATATTGAATTTGTGTATTTTTATTGTTTATAGGATTAAAAAATTCAAGATAAGCATAAGCATATGTGTTTGTTAATTTGTGATCCAATGGTGAATGAATGCGTTTGTTTTGGTATTCTCGAGTTCGGAACATACAATATTTGAGTGAATTGATGACGTAAGGTTTAAGCAGAAAAAAAGTTGGATTTTTATTGAGGATGAGATTGTTCCTGTTAATATCCCGTTATTGAAACATTATTTAATTGAAACATGCTCTTAAATCTTTCTGAATAAAGGTAGGTTTCTTCTAAGACTGGACTTATTCGATGTTCAATAATGGTAACGGGTAAGCCTACTCTCTCTGTCGCAATATTTTATTAGGTAGGTTTGATTCTCAATTTTGTTTCTGCCCTCATATTTAGATTTATGTGTTTTGATACATACTTACATGCAGGATTGTAATGAAATAAGTGATTCTGGAAAGATTGTTATTTTCGACACATCTCTGCTCACACTCTGGTAACTAATAACTTATCTTCCTTTAGTGTTGTTTCAAGTTTTATTTTGGATTTTGTATAAACTCATATTAAGTGTTTGATAAAATGAAAGCATGGAACTTATTTAAATTTAGTCAATCAAGTAACATGAATTCAAGATATTTGCAGTACATATATGCAAGATGTGATATATGCAAAGTGTTATGTCGGTGAACTATCTTTTGTGAAGCAGCAACATAATTAATAATTATAGTTTCTTCCCATGTTTATGTAGTTGTGAATCTTATAATTTCTTTTCTATCTTTCTCACTGTTGTAGATAATCATTAAAATGTTTAAAATTGTGGTGAAGAGAGGTTTTTGCTTTGGCAGTCTGTAGATAAGTTCTTTTAACAGGTATACAATTATAGGTTTGTACAATATTGTCACATATATAATTTCTTCCAACGTGTATTAATTGCTCATGCAATAAGATATATGGTTTTATAAGTTTTTTTTTGGCAATGAAGGAGATAAAGTATTGCACTTAGCTAAATGTTTACTAAATAAAAAATTGCTTCACCATAGCTTGCATGAGCCTGAAGGTGCATATTGATTCTTAATTGTTAATTGATAATTATAGAAGAACACAACCATTATTGATAAATATACAATGAATGGCTAAGGGTTAGAAGTTTATGTTTTGGCAGCCGTGACACAGGTTGCTGGCCGCGCAACAGAGACAAGGAAGGTATTACTTGGTTAAAGGGTTGGTCAAAACATGTTTGTGCTAACATGGTGCAGGTGAGCCTTTTGACATGTTTTTTTCTTAGTTAAGGTTAATGCATAATGTTGTTGGCCAATTTTTATTGCTGAAAAGGTTTGTGGGTTGTGATCTGCAAAAAGAGCAACAAATCACAATTACATGTCTGTACTAAAAAAATTAATACCGATAAGCTCTAAAGCACTAAAGCAATTCATGAAAAAGTAGTATGACATACAACAAAATCATTGTGCACACTCTCTAGAATATGATGTCTTCCAGCATCAATCGCCAGTGCTCCATTCTCTATCAGTAGACATTATAGGTCGTGCATCTATGTCATAATCATTCAGAGGCCAAACAATAGGAAAATCATAGAATACTTGCCTGTGAATTGAGGCATGGTGTATCGATCTACAGGCTTGGTTGAAATCATGTTATCAAATGAACTAACAATCATATCTAATAGACATAAGATCTCAGCTAACAAGGTGAGCACAGACACATCCTCCCGAATTACATCCATTAGTGTTGCATGTTAATGAAAGGAAAACAGCTTTTTAATCTGGATAGTGTTCACAATAAACAACATAATGACAAGTGTACATCAATATAGTTCAGCTGCAGAAGCATTCATATGTTGTTTGATGCATAAACTAATATTCATTATCAATAGAGTGTTGGTTAGTTTGAAAAAATTATGATGAAAAATATTGAACACAGCTTAAACGCTTTGGAATCAGGAAGAATACAACTATACAAGCTATTGTAAAACCGAAAGTGCACTTATTAAGGCTGTAGCATACATCCTTTTGATGTCATGGTAGGCACTATACAGAGTCTCACGACCATGCCCAACACAGGTAAACCTAAAATCAAATACTATGATGCTCTATGTACGTAGATAAGGTTAAAGAGCGATAGTGACAATGAATCTTGTGCACGGTTGGCGGTTGTGTTGACAAGCATGTATTCCGTATAGGAAATAAAGAATGGTTCAGAATGGATTTACAGTACTATCTTAAATATTACAACAAAAGGTAACCAAATACACTTAACTTCCAAACAAATCTCTGAACGTAAATAACATTCTTTGGCTGCAGATCTATTTCACACCCTATCTCTAAAGCGATTATTATAAAGTGCAGCGCAACAAATGCCATATAGGAAAACAATTCTAAAATACTTAGACTGAATTATATTAGTCCTTAACAAAACTGTTTCACAAGAGCTGAACATTCTATAAGCTTTAACTTTGATAGAAAATCAACAATTAGCTTCACTCAACTTGAATTAATGGACAGAGTTTTGGTTTTGAATTTTAATATAAAAGTTTTATATATGCTTAATAATTTTAATTTTATAACACCACAAGACTTATTAATATATATTCAAGGCACATATTAAGTGGAGAAGCATACTGATCAGCACCCAAATTGTTACTTTGTTGCTTTGTAGGAAACCAACTGAAGAGAGTAATGGTGGCTACTTTAAGGGCTTGAGTAATGATGTGAGTAGTGATTATGAATATGAAATATTCAATACATTGTGAAAGGGAGAGGCAAACCCATTAGGTTATTTTATTTTTATAATTTAATTACTTTAATGTCTTTCCCCTGTAACAAATACTTGATCTTGCTTAAATCTACAAATCTTTATGATACAAATTGTTATGGTTAAAGTTTAGCATGTATCGAGAGAGTATACAAAGCTTCATTGTAAGAATCAAAAACTTCATTTCAAAGATATGATTTCCTATTTATGAGCTACAGAGTTGCCGTTTTTGATACTTATCAGAAGTCATAGCTAAAGTCGGTGAATAATGTCTAAATTGCTATTATAAGACTTTAAAACCTTCTGACAGTTGTCTCCTTTCACTTCTTAAACTATTCATGCTTAACCAACGCAAGAAGGATTTGAGTTCAATGTCTAGAAGTAGAGAATATGGTGATGGCATATTACAAGGCAGTGGGCATGCATTTTGGGAATGTTTCTCTTGAAGATTTTTCTCAGAAGTCTCAGATGTAAGAGAACACATATAATGTGTTTATATCAAGTAAAATTTTCTTACTTTGATTCTATTTGTCAAATGCTTAACTATCCTTACTATCCTTTCATTAAAAATCAACAAGTTACAACATGATGTGAAGGTGTACTTATTGAAATTCACTGCAGATATTGCAGATATTTTAGTTGACCCGTCACATAAGTGGTAATTTTATAATATTAAAGTTATCTTTCTAAATCTCTAATTAGTACTATTTATAAATGTATGAACGTGTTTATATCATTTTTTACTTATCAATCTTTTGTCGAAACTTTAATTTAATTGATTCTCATACTTACTAATCCATTAGGTTGGAACCCAATGCCACACATAATCTAATCGGGTATAATCTCTTTTTAGGATGGTGGCATAGACGCTATTCACGAATTGAACTTGAGACCTCCTCGCATTCAGTGATGATAGTCACCAAGTCTTTTGCCACTAGGCCACCTTTAAATCGGTTGTTAAAAAGAAGTTTGAAATTAAACTTCGATGTTAAAGAAACAACTGTAATATTGTTAAAGTTAGGACAGAATCTGTAATATATTTCGTGTTATAAAAAGAAGTACATATCAGATGTGAAAAATTGGGTACATGGTGTAACTTTTTTGTATGGTTTAAGAGGACTGGTATAATTTTTTGGTTAAAAGTGTTACTCCATCTTCAATCAAACTACGTGTAACTATATTGTTTCATAATGACAAAAAGTTATTATATAAGTACTCCTTATGAGAGCTGTGTGCAGGTTCTAAATTTGAGCAAGGCCGGATTATAGGGTGTGCAGGGTGCACAACCGCAGAGGGCCACAATATTTTGGGGGCCTCCGATTTAAAAAGTGCAGCGCTGATTTAATTCTGGGTTTGCCATAAAATTGATGAACGTCAGATTTTTGATGTTATAAAAGCAAAACAAAGATCAAACTTCAATTGATTTAATGAGAAAAAACCAAAAAACCAGAGTAACAGGCATGATACAGGTTGAGGAAGATGATGAGTATAGGTAATATTCACTTTTCAGCCTAAGGTTTATGTATTTTACATTTTTGGCCTACTATTTTAGTTGTAGTTCTAAATAAGTAGAAGTGGGTATATCGAGTTAATACTTTCAGCCATGTATATAAGAACTGTTTAGAAATAATCGAAATTGTTTTCCTAATGATATCTTATGTACATTCTCCATCAAAACGTGTATATAATGTTATACAGGTTGTTTTTTTGTTGATACATACCTTTTTTAATATAATGTGTAATTCTTAAACTTTTTTGTTGATCGAGAGGCCTATATTGTCAAAGTGGCACATGGCCTCAGAATTTCACGGGACGGCCTTGAATTTGAGCTATGTGTTTGCAACTCATTGAAATCAAAAGATGGGAAAATGGTGATCAATGCCTAAGATGTCATATCCAGATACAAAAAAGTGATCAATATTCTCGAGTTAATTTAGTGTCTCTATGCTTCTAAAGGGCAAGAAAACACAGCATTTCAATACACATTCGGATTTTAAAAAAAAGAAACTTTTTATATTAGTGTTTTTTATTGGCTAAAAAAACTAATAAAATATTATAATAACCGAACTAACAAGAGATACATGGTAACCAAGCTTAAAACAAAAATTAAACTATTTGTTTTTTAATAGATACAAATACATTATTCAAAAACTTAAAAACAATCCCGTGCGTGCACGGGATTTATAACTAGTTCTGTACTAAAAGAAATGCTATCAAATGAAACTGTAACAGGAAAATGTTTCTGGAAGTGAACCAACCTTTTTCGTCAGTTGAATTGGCATCACCTTGAGTTGTATTGCTTGTGCTTGCATGTGGTAGATGTGCCGCTAAGCTTTGATCATTTTGCTAGCAAAAAAATTCAAAGGAAATGTGAGATGGAAGCGCAAGACATATATGTAACTAATTAGATTTGCCAAACACAACCACTGTTATGTCTATACTAACACTGAATCTTGAAAGATGAAAAAAGTACAAAACTTTTATCAATAATCAAGTAAGATATTTACAATGCAATCTTTTTACTATACCATAAGGAAAAGCATCTCAAATACAGAAAATGTCATATTATAAAGAAAGATACATTACTTACCACAAAGCCCTGTTCTATTCTTTTTGACAGTTCAAGATCAACATCTTTTTGAATTTGAAGGCGTTGTTCATAACAAGAAGTCCAGAAAATGTCCAATCCATCTGTACAAATATATATACAATTAGTTGAAAACTTGAAATCATACATTAAGCCTTAAGCACTATTATTAGAGCTGATATGCCTCAGTCCAATTCATATGGGCTCATTATACCTACTTTTTAGTTGAAATTATACAATCCAAGTCAAATGTGGTTGGTTACAAATTTACAATATACTGTAATTGTTTGTCAACTTTCTACTTGAGCAAGCCAAGTAACCATTTTTAATAAATCTATAAAAGAAATTACTATTATATTATACCTTCTATTTCAATAATTTCATCGTTAACTTGTGCTTCAAGAGCAAAAACAGCAGCTGATTCTGTAAGGCCTCTTCTCCTCAAGTAAGCAAGAATGTATTTATCCAGCCTACAAGCACCCAAATACACATCATAGAGGTACAAAAAATAAATAATAGATTCAATACACACTCTGAGAATATAAATAAAACCAAAGGCTTATGCATTTTTGAAACAGGGAGTAAGGTATGAATATGAAACTATAACTATATTAAAACGTATATTAGCAATTAAAAGGATCGGTCACATTACAAGAGAAAGCTGCTATAAGCCAAATTAATACTGACTGACTTTAGAACCAAACATTTACATGATAAAAATTGATTTCAAATCACTAACCGGATAGCTCTTTCACTCGTAGGAGATAGTCTACGGATTCCTTCATTAATAATCCAAGTTGGTGAATCGTGACATCTTGCCAACTTTAGATCGACGACCATGCAAAAAAATTCGAATGAAGTATAAATTTCGATGTTTAATTCATTAAGAAGAAAAACATATTTGTAACTAATAGAAAAAAGAAATGGTAAAATGATAAATCACCTTTTCTGGTTCTAGTCTTGATACAAACCATAAATCCGACTCCATGCCCCAGTGACTGTCCATATAGCCTTCATACCATAAACTCACTATAACAGATAAAAATCCGAATTACAATATTAGATATACCTTTTTTCCTTCTTGTAAAATCTTGGGTGCAAAAGAATCCTCGACCCGACCCAAACTTGATTCAGCCCCTAAGTGGCTTATTTGGGTCATACGGGCGACCCAAAAAACCTAAAGTGTAAACAGGGGCGGGCGACAAGGCATAACTTCTATGCTTAACTGGGTTTGGCTCTAGCGCGAATAACCGCTACCTGCTCTAGTCCATATATAAACATTGCCCACATTGTTGAATCTATTAAGCAAAAAATTAACAGTTTTTAGTCCATTACTTATCCTAACATCCCTTATTTGGTTTTCGGCGACTTGCTAGAATGTGACTATGAACCAACCCAATTCAAGCTACCCGACTTGAACCCATCGAGACCTGATCCAGCCCGACCCCAACTAGACCCATATCCATTTTAACACATCTGATCTGATGTTTATTAACCCAGGAGTAACTTAACTCAAAAACCTTATTATGATCTAAAGATGGCAATTTGAGACCCATTGTTTAACACGGGTCAAGAGGGTAAAAATATATACAGCTTATTTTTTTAATGCTCGGACCAAAACCCGTCTAGACCCGGACCCATTTAGACCCTACAAGACTCATCTAGACCCAAACTCATCTTACCCGACCCAACACGCCTATTTTGCCACGTCTAATATTCCCCATCACCTTCATTGCGACTTAGTTGATGATTAATACCCATTTCCGATTTAAAAAAAAAAAAACCCAAAGTGAAAAACAAATCGAGATTAATAACCAATTAATCGTCATTTTCATGGGATCTTATGTATTAATCGAATGAAAAGCATGAATTTTTCCAGTCATTATAATCTGGTGCCGCCTCATCACATTATTGAGTCTATTACTTAGCCCGAACCCGTAACTAGAGTTTGTACCAAATCTGATTATGTGAAGCAACCGAATTCATGTTAGACTGCACTTCGGCCCGACTCAAACCCACCTTGAACCGATCCCAACCACACCCAAACCTGAAGCTTATTTAACCCTCATTACGGTGGGTTAACTTAACTCAAATAAGACTCACATGCATTAATAGTACTGATATTGATTATTACCTTAGTTACAACTTAGTGGATGATTAATATTCCATATTTTCCATGTTCGATCAAAACTAAATACCCAAAGTGTAAAACCAAATCAAGATTTTCATAATTACGATCAAGATTTCAAGATTAGCTACAAAAATTTATCAAGATTTATAAAAATATCACCCACTGTTTATCAAGATTAAGATATCAAGATTTAACAGATCATTACCCACTATAAAAATCTATCAATTTTTAATTCCAATTCACCATCACCATTGTTACTTCATGCATGCGTGTACTAATAAAAAGATCATATTTTTACATAAATAAGTCAAGTTCTTTAAAGCTGACCAATCAAGATTCATTTATTCCGATTACGTACCTCTACTAACAGCCGCTTCTCGAGCGAAAACATGAGCCGATGTTGGTAACCTCTTTCCGCGTATGTAATCAAGAATATGAGCATCCAACCTTAAAATCACAAACCACAAGTTAAATTAAAGCATCACATAAACGATAGATTTTCTCACTTCTACACATGCACAAAAAAGACTCAACTTACAAACGACGACGCGTATTATCACCCTCCATTGTAAAAGTTCAAGAAACTAAAAAAAGATTCAAACTTTAGAATAATCAATGTAAATCAAGTGCGTAAAAATAAGATGAACTAGGGTTTGTCTGAACTTTGAAATAAGAAAGATATATAACTGGGGTTTTAAAATATAGGGAAAGATTATATTTATGATATATGGGAAATATTTAAATGTTTGAATTAGGGAAAGATTATATTTATGATATATGGGAAATATTTAAATGTTTGAATTAGGGTTTGATGTGAAATATGAGTATATATAAGCATTTAAATGTCTAATTAACGGCTCCTTATTTTTTCACCCCGGTTTAGTTTAGCTCATTAAAATTAATTGGTTATTGTTGACCATATAGTTAAAAAAAATTGTAAGATTGACAAGGTTAATACTTTTAATAGATAGGATTAATTCATTACACTAGGGCTTTTGAAATAGATTATATAGATCCAGCTGTAATATAACACGTGTGCTTCATCCACACGTCATCACTTAAAGGAGGGAAGCCTTCTAATTGGTCGCAAAAAGGAGTTTTAAACATTTTTAGAAGTATATCAACTTATATTAGGAAAGTTTAGAGATAATTATTTTTCAAAATCTATGCAAATTGACACATAGTTAACCGTTGAAGTTTCATTTTGATGTCGTAAAAATCCGTATGCCCAAAATGCAACCGGGTTTTGCGACCAATGTTACGTCTGAGCCTAAATAGAGGCAGCTTTAGAATTTGGAACCTAAATTGATCGTCGATGCTTAAGGGGTTGCTAAAACGCCGGCGAGCAAATGACCGCATTTAAGGACTAAAATATGTTTCGTGATTTGGGTGTTTACTGTTTATATTGTTGGTCTTTAAAATGTAACTCGAACCTTATTTGAATGTGGTTTTTTGATTTTTCGCGTGTTGTTTGTCTTTCGTTTCATTGAACGAGGTGGAAATGTTATTTTGCGGTGTTGGGTAGGTCAGTTTGAACAATGTTGACTTGGCTATGATGATTTGGTCATCCGGTGAGTTGTGATTTTGGCTATGCTAAAACTGGATGACAGAAATTGCAACCGTCTTTTGTAGCCCCTACGATGAACTGATGAGTTGTAGTTTTGGTGTCGTAAAAATCTGTTTGCTCAAAACATAACTGGTTTTTACGGCCGATGTAACGTCGGAGTGTAAACAGAGAGGCAACTTTAGAACTTGGAACCTAAATTAACCGTCAATGTTTAGTTTCAAAAGTTTATTTGTTTTGAGGCTTGCCAAAACAAAGTTAAGAAAATGTCCGCGTTTAAGTAAACCGATGCATTCTTGGTCACCAAAAACGATGTCATTTAAGGATTGGCTTGGACCGTTTAAGAAATGAGTCGTATCAAACGTCACACTCCTTTGTAGATATGGTTCTGGATGGTACTTGCTTGGCTATGATGGTTTGGTGAGCCGGAGAGTCGTAATTCCGGTGTGGTAAAAAAACGGATGCCATAAAATGCAGCCGCAGTCTTGTAGCAACTACGGTATCCCACTGGCTCGTAGTTTAGCATGGCAAAAAAGGTAAACCAACCGTGTTTTGCAGCCAACATAATATCTGAGCCAATATAAAAAATAGTATCTAACCGAAGGATGCGTTGTACCCAACGATGTCGCCTAAGGGTGGAACGATGCCGTTTAGGAATGAATTATGCCGTTTAATATTTCGTATGAGCCATAATATGTTGTGCATTTTGCATCAAGTGCGATCTCTGAGCCGAATTATAAGCAGTTTCATTAATTAAGGCCTTACGCTGTTGTTTTCTTTGTTGTTGTAACTTTGTAGCCTCAAAAGAAACTGTCTATAGTGCGTTTTGTTAATACAGATACATGCTGATTGGTTATTATTTTATCCTCTTCATTGTTTTTATTAGTTTAAAGTGTATGGAGCGTTTTGTGAATACAAATATGATAACATCAAAAAGTTAATACTTTTTATTATCAAAATCCCTATCAAAGTGCTTGTATATATTGTATAAATGCTTGAAAATGATACTTAATCACTTCATATGTCGTTTGCAGGAAGACTGCGAACATTTAGACAACTGACAAGAGACACGGGAATTTGACGTAAAAAACAAGTCAACGAAGGATTCTCAAGACCAATTACGGCGTAATTACCCCGCAGGTTTTACGCCGTAACTCATAAAAGACAACAATGGTCATCACCTTGGTTACGACGTAACTGCTTAGTCACAGTTACGCCGTAACATGCCACGTTTAGGAATGATGACGCATCCTAGTCATAGTTACGGCGTAGCTAGGGTGTTTCAGTTACACCGTAACACATTTTAAGCCTGCGCAAAGGAAGCCCACCTCAGCATGGTTACAACATAACATAATGTATTAGTTATGCCGTAACGAGTTCGGAACCTATAAATAGAGCCCTCATGCTGCACATGACATCAGTCACTACACCACAATACCAAGGAGCAGATTGCTGTTTTGATTTGAAATGATACCAATTGTAGGAACCTATAATCTATATCATTTCTACTTACATACCAAGAATCAAAGATAAGAAAAGAGAAGAAAAGAGAAGTTAGAAAGAAAGAGAAAGTAGAGAAACTAGAAGGAAATGATGAAGAAATAAAGAGAGAAAAAGGAAGGATGGTGGATTATCCAAAAGATGTAAAACAATACAAATGAACAACCAACCATTCTCCATTGAGGAGAAGGGGTATTTATACTTAAACCATAAGGCTTGGACGCCTAGATTTCCTGACATGGGCCGAGCTTGGATTTTGGTTGGGCTTAAGCCCATAACACGTGACCAATTAGCTTATATAAACGAGCCCGTTGACCCTTTTCTAGCCTATTAAAATGTATTGTGAATAAAGACCAAGCTTCCATGTCCAGAGGCCCGAGCTTTCATTTCTGACTCAATATTTTGAGGCTAACACATGCACATGCATGATACAACATTGACATGACATTTGCAGTTCATAAAAAATCATAGAGAGATTGTTAGTTGGAATGTGTATGAAGAAGCTGTTCTGAAAAGATTTGACATGACATTTGCAGTTCATAAAAAATCATAGAGAGACTCAGTGATATCAATAAAATTTAGCAATCTCTCAAAATTACTTTAATGAGGATCCCATGGCTGAATTAACCTATCCTCAACTTATCACCCCAATTCAAGAAACTCATATGGCAATTAAATTATGAGTAAAGTGATGCTCGGAATAGATGATTACAGTATTGAATACTACTAAAAGCAGATATAGAATTACGTATGTGTTTTGTAAAACAATTTATAGTTTTAGATAAATTCTATAATGGTATTTTAGTTTTATTTCCGCATTTACCCATTAAAATGTTTAAACCAACCGACATAAAATGATTTTGTGTTACATAATGCATGTGTAAAGTGTTAATTTTCTGGTACTTCTTTAGACTTCCGATTATCATCTCATGAAAAGCTTTGAGAAAAAAATAGTAATTACTTTAAAATGAAAAGAAGTTTATCAAGCACAACCTGAATAATGTTTTAACTGTAATTTAATGAGAGTAGACACATGACAACTGCCTGAGTTGTTCTATAAGTAACATTTATCGATTAATAGCTTTTAATTTTCTATTAGGGACACGCTCAAGATGTTAACTCGATCTGTTGGGACCCTAGTAATGCACGCCTTGCTTCAGTCAGTCATGAGAGTGCTCAGGTTTGGGCATCGACATCTGCTGGATGGAAATGTGTGTATTCCTTAACTTCTGGTGGCCATGTGTACACGTCTTGCTTATTCCATCCTTTACATCCACAACTACTCATCATCGGTACATACCAGGTATGTACATATATCACCTATTTCTTCATAACATATAAGTTTATGCACTTTTCTAAGTGGATTAACTGTGAATTTGTTTTGCAGTACATCCAGCTGTGGGACACTTCTAACGGCAATAAATCCAAGTTGTTCCAGTCAGTTTGTTCTGGATTTGTTTCTGCATTGACGTGTTTCCCAGAGTCCGGACTTGTTGTATCAGCCAGTCGTGATAGCCAAGCCCTGTTGTGGACACATCTACCTAAAAAAGTACATGGACCCTAAACTGTAACTATAACTGAAAATATAATCCAAACAACACCTGATTTTACAGATTATAACTTAACCACTGAGTGTGATGTAAAGTTTGCATTTATGTTTCAGACATATAGTCCAAATTTTATGTTTGTATGCAAAATTTTTTTAACCATATCTTCATTCTGATAATCATGCTACATTAATCTTCAAATTGACTAAAAACTTGCATAAATGAGAAGACACATTCTTGCCATCTTGTCTCACGAAACGATAAAAGTGGAATGATGGCAACAATATACGACAGACGGGTACTACATTCTAACATATCTCGATCTGTAACATGTACAACAACAATGAGAGGATTATTGAACAAAGTTGCATCTAAATCGGTGACCGTTGCCGGAAAATAAATACAACAACAGCTCCGTCATCTCAATATTCATGAATATCAGGTCGATAAAATTACAATTTTTTTTATATTATTATTCATGTAATGTTGTATTGGTTTAACATAATTATGTTTACTAAAAGTTTGTTAGATGAAGTTAGTTTTTGTTTGTGGATATTTGTTAAGTAGCGGTTAATGATCGTGCATCCGAATAAACCACTTTTGATAGCCTAGTGGTAAGAGCTTGTAGTAACTATTGAAAGGTCTTAAGTTTAAGTGAGCTTCACCCGGTTTGAGTTTGTTCGGCGGTGGCTCAAATCCTTGGGAACCATGGTTACCCAACAAAAAAAAACTGAGTATCCGAATTATTTAGTGAAACTTGACTATGTTATAGTGCAGTCTCTCCTCCTTTATGTAGAATCGTTGCACGCACAGGTTTTGGCACAATCAACAAGCACAAGATTGACAAGAATTGATTCATTATTTACTAACAACATAATCTGTTACATTGTTGTATGAGACACACTTACTTTAACTGCTGAGCTTGAAAGATATAAGGAACAAGTTAAAGTTTTGAAAGAAGGACAAAATGTTGATTTAAGGAGTAATAATAACGTTTCAGATTCAAGTGCACAGTCTGTAGAGATTGATCGTCTTAAACAAACTCTTTCTGAACATTTAAAAGAAAAGGAATCTTTAATGCAAACAGTTACTCTTTTGAAAAATGATTTTAAGAAAGAAGAATCTAGGAACATCGATAGAGAGATTGCGTTAGAAAAGAAGATCAAACAGCTAGATAATATTGTTTTTAAAAGAGATCAATCTGCACAAACTGTTCACATGTTGACGAAACCTCAGTTTTTCTATGATCATACCACTAAACAAGCTCTAGGTTTTCAAAATCCTTTCTATCTGAAGAAAGCTCAGCAGTTACGAGTACTATTGTGATTCCTGACTCCGAAGAGACCCTAATGCTTGCTGAAGAGAGTCGTTCAAAAATGCTTTTAAAACAACAAGATCCTATGATGTTAGAAAAGAAAGTTAATACTACACCAGTCGATTATGCTATCCTTAATCAACTTTCTCAAGATTTTAAAAACGATTTGTTTCACAAACTGAATTATCTATTGAATAAGCCTTTTGGTCTCAGAATTCTGTGAATTCTCCAGAACCCACTCTTTCTAGTAGACCCACCAAAGTTGAGGTTCCAAAAGAACTTCTTAAAGTCAGCATGGTTAATACGAGTTTGAAGAAACTTAAATACCATCTTGCTGGTTTTGACATGGTTGTCAAAGAAAGAACCATACCCACAGCCATCACTGAGGGCTCATGGGGGTTTGAGCATACAAAAGCTTGTTTTAGGGATGAAATAATTCCATTTGTAAAAGTTCTGAAGGAATTTTTTAATACATTCAATCAATATTTGATTGATGAACTTTCTAAAGTCCAAAATTTCTTTCATCAAATAGAACAGGCTGTGGAACAACATCGTGTTGAGTCAAAAACATTTGAAGTGAAAATGAATCAAGTTTTGAACAAAAACGAATGACTCTTGGAACAAGTCATTAACAAAGATATTGTGAACATAATTATGATTTCTTATGTGGATAATGTCTCTGTGAATGTGCATGAATGTGAAAAGTGTCTAAAACTTGAGATTGAGCTTCTCAACAAAAAAGGATTTCATTGAAAAAGAGATTTACGATAAACTATTTAAAAGTTTTACCACTCTTGAAAAACATTGCATCTCTTTAGAAGTTGATACTCAACTTAATCAGGAAATTTTTCAAAGGGACAATTCATTTTCAAATCAAAGTGCTCCAAGTTTTGATCAATTGTTTGAATTAAATGAATTGAAAGCTCAGTCCCAAGAGAAAGACACGATCATAAAGAAGTTGAAAGAGAGAATTAAATCTCTAAGTGGAAAAATGAATGAGGATAAGATTAAAAAGGACTTAGAGGAGATTGAAACAATAAATATTGAATTGGATCATAGGGTGTCAAAGCTTATTGCTAAGAATGAGCATTTGAAACAGACCTATAAGCAACTTTATGACTCGATTAAACCAGCACGTATTCGATCAAAAGAACAATGTGATGATTTAATTAATCAAGTCAATCTAAAGTCTGCAAAAATCTTTGATTTAAATGCTAGTCTTTGGGAAAAAGTTTTGGTAATTACAGCTCGCAAGGATGATTTAAAGAGACTTAAAGGAAAAGCTCTAGTTGATAATGCTGTTATGAAACACACTATTTATTTGATGTGGAACCTATAACCCCTAAATTGTTAAATAAACAGACAACTCACTCTGCCTATATTAAGCCCACACTCAAGAAAAGCTACCCATTCTTATGATCCTATTAAACATGTCAAATCAAAATATCTACTAGATCATTCCCTAGAAACGTGCCGTAGGTGTAGCTAAACTAATTCAGGAGTTGCTTACAAATATCGGTCAAACCTGCCCTAGTATCAACAATTTTGGAGAAAAAATAGTGGCTGTGACCCCAAAGAACAAGGTTAAAATAGTTAGATTCACTGAGCCTGTCACATCCTCAGGATACACAATCACCAAAACAGCCTCTATATCAAACCTAGTTTTCTATACAAACAACAATACTGATGGAAAATTAGTGGCTATGACCCCAAAGAACAAGGACAAAAGAGTTAAATTCACTGAGCCCGTCACATCCTCATGAAACACAATCACAAAAATAGCCTCAACATCAAACCTAGTTTCTAACAAACCTATGTTGTCTTCTACAGGAGTAAAACCGTCTACTAGTGCTAGCGGATCACAGCCTTTAGGCAATACAAAGAAAGATAAGATTCAGCAAACACCAAGTAGTACTCAAAAGATTAAAGTAGAAGCCTACCCTAGGAAAGTTAAATTTAATTTGAAAAATAAAGACTGTGTTGTTGCACCTAAAGGAACTGCTTTCTGATTTTATCAATAATGTGAATACTCGTGTAAAATCTAAATCTATTAAGAAAAGTTCAAAGAAAAAAGTTTGGAAACCAACAGGAAAGGTGTTTACAAATATTGGATATATCTGGAGACCTACTGCTCGGACCTTCACTATAGTAGGAAATGCGTGCCCTTTAACTAGGATTACCACAACTACTGAAGTGCCCCTTAGGAAACCAACTATTCTAGATAATGAAATACCTAAACCTGTCGTAACATTGGTTTACTCACAGAAACCTAGGAAATCTAAAATTAATGTTCCTGCTAGCAAATCTAAGGTTCTTAAATCTGTATCTGCTAACAAAAAAGAACCCAGTCAATCTTAGGGATCTATAGTTTCCAATGTTCCATCTTTCTCTCTCGATGAATGCAGGTCGTCCAAATTGTTCTCTGGTATTTGGACTTCGGCTACTCCAAGCATATAACCAGAGATCGCTCTCAGCTCACCAATTTCGTCAATAAATTTTTGGGTACTGTCAAATTCGGAAATGATCACGTGGCAAAGATATTGGGATATGGTGATTATCAGATTGGGAATGTTACGATATCAAGGGTTTACTACGTGGAAGGACTTGGACACAACTTATTCTCCGTTGGGCAATTTTATGATTCGAACCTTAAAGTTGCTTTTCGTCAACACACCTGCTTCATTCGTAATTTAGAAGGTGTTGATGAGGCAACAATCTATATTCTATGTCTCTTAGAGATATGATGGCGTCCTCTCCTATATGTCTCTTGTCAAAGGCCTCAAAGACTAAGTCCTGGCTATGGCACCGACGTCTGTCTCATCTGAACTTTGGTGCAATCAACCATTTAGCTAGACATGGTCTTGTTCGAGGTCTCCCTAAGCTAAAGTTTGAAAAGGACCATCTGTGTTCTGCATGTGCAATGGGCAAAAGCAAGAAGAAACCCCACAAACCTAAATCTAAAGACACCAACCAAGAAAAACTCTATCTTTTGCACATGGATCTTTGTGGACCAATGCGTGTCGCAAGTGTTAATGGAAAGAAGTACATCCTCATCATTGTCGATGATTACTCTTGATTTACATGGGTTAAGTGCTTAAGGTCAAAAGATGAAGCTCTAGATTTTATAATCAAGTTTCTCAAGATGATCCAAGTGCGACTTAAAGTACCCGTTCGACGAATCAAAACATATAATGGAACTGAATTTGATAATCAAACTTTGCGTGAATATTATGAGAAGGTTGGCATCTCTCATGAAACATCTGTTGCTCGCTCTCCACAGCAAAATGGTGTCGTTGAAAGATGTAATCATACATTAATTGAAGCTGCCCGCACAATGTTGATTTATGTAAAAGCTTCATTATTCTTATGGGCAGAAGCAGTTGCTACCGCATGTTACATCCAAGCAGTCCCTCTGCTATTCCCGACCACATCTTCTCCTGGCCTTTCCTGCTTCGATCTCTGTGCTCCCTCGTAGCATATCTTCACCATCCCTATGTACTCCTTTTCGCTTTCCTTGACCGCTTCTTCATCCGTTTGTGTTAGCCTAAGTAACAACCCACAGAAGTCTTTTCTCGCTAGCCTCTTCTTTCCGGTACCACGCTATCCTTTCAAGCGTCAAAACGTTTTCCTTTTCTTCCTTTGTGCCGCGTTCCAGCAGTCCCACAAAGTTCTTCTACAACGTTGTCTTTTCCTTCCCTTCGTTGTTGCGTTATGCAGTCCCAACAAAGTCTTCACCGTATTCCTTGGCCAGCGTACCCTTGGTGTCTTTTGATCTTTCTGATCAAAGTTGAATCAACTTCTTGTAATCTTGCAAACCTTCGCTCTTGATTGGTTTTTCCCAGGTTTTGAACCTTTGGCTCTGATACCACTGTAAAATCGTTGCACGCACAGGTCTTGGCACAATCAACAAGCACAAGATTGACAAGAATTGATTCATTATTTACTAACAACATAATCTGTTATATTGTTGTATGAGACACACTAAAAACATTACATGTACATCGTATATATAGCCACCGAACCATCGTGACTTTTCATGAACAGGTGTAACCACCATAACTAACTTTATAACTACTTCTAACCGAATAACTAACTTCTGTAACCGCCAATAACTACCTTTCGGTTACTAACTATCTATCTAACGAGTTCAGCCCTTAAGCTTTGCGTTTATTACTTTGTCCAACAAGACTTATGCAATTAACGTCCAACAATTCCCCCCTAATTGTTTAAGTCTTGTTCTTCGAGTTCTCCTCTTGTTCTTCTCGGTTGTCTCTTCCATGTTGCCTTCCAAACTAACACCAAATCTCTTGCAGTCCTGCTTTTCTTCCTTGGAGTTCCATCTAGTGCATCCCCTACTTCAACACTTATCTTTGCAAAAGCCTGTGGTTCCTTTATCCAAGCAGTCCCTCTGCTATTCCCGACCACATCTTCTCCTGGCCTTTCCTGCTTCGATCTCTGTGCTCCCTCGTAGCATATCTTCACCATCCCTATGTACTCCTTTTCGCTTTCCTTGACCGCTTCTTCATCCGTTTGTGTTAGCCTAAGTAACAACCCACAGAAGTCTTTTCTCGCTAGCCTCTTCTTTCCGGTACCACGCTATCCTTTCAAGCGTCAAAACGTTTTCCTTTTCTTCCTTTGTGCCGCGTTCCAGCAGTCCCACAAAGTTCTTCTACAACGTTGTCTTTTCCTTCCCTTCGTTGTTGCGTTATGCAGTCCCAACAAAGTCTTCACCGTATTCCTTGGCCAGCGTACCCTTGGTGTCTTTTGATCTTTCTGATCAAAGTTGAATCAACTTCTTGTAATCTTGCAAACCTTCGCTCTTGATTGGTTTTTCCCAGGTTTTGAACCTTTGGCTCTGATACCAATGTTCACAGGTCTGATGTATGGTTTCCAGGATCGATATATTAACAAGATTGACAGGAATTGATTCTAATATTATCAACATAATAACGGTACATTGTTAACATGAGACACACTAAAAACATTACATGTACATCGTATATATAGCCACCGAACCATCGTGACTTTTCATGAACAGGTGTAACCACCATAACTAACTTTATAACTACTTCTAACCGAATAACTAACTTCTGTAACCGCCAATAACTACCTTTCGGTTACTAACTATCTATCTAATGAGTTCAGCCCTTAAGCTTTGCGTTTATTACTTTGTCCAACAAGACTTATGCAATTAACGTCCAGCTTTTGGTACACAGGGTAGGGTATCATGTTAACCTCAGAAGCTGTGTCTATTAATACGCTAAGGTTGACTCTAGCATCTATCCTGATTGGAATGATGAAGGCACCAGGGTCTTCTCTCTCCTTTAAAACTTCCCCTATTACCTCATCAATTGTTTCTTTCTTTCTATCGATTATTCCTTTCAGCTTGTCTTGCTCATTTCCCATTTCCTCCAACAATCTCCTGTACTTGTCAACTTCTCCTAGTACTTCTAGTACGGGCTTATGTTCCTCTAGCTTCTCTTACTTCTCGCATATACTTCTCACCAAGTCTTGACGCACCATCTCTTCTTGCGTCAGTGGTGTTCCATTAGACCATGATGGTCCTTCATCCGGGTAACTTGTTTGGAATCCTCCTAGTGCTCTCCTCTTATTTCGGGTACTCTTCCCCATGTTGCATACGTAAGGTCTAGGCTCGGTTAGTGTTGGTTCCTTAATCTCCTCTAGGTCGAATATTGATTCCCATTCATGTTCTTCTTCCTCATCGGAATCATCCCCAAAGAAATCGGGATCTGGTTGCATGGTGATTATTCCATTCCCAAAATCTACCACTCCTTTAGCAAGTTTTAGGAATGATCTTCCTAGTATCACACATGGCTCAGTGTCATCCTCCTCCGGGTTGATGATGAACTTGACAAAATAGAACTCTCCCTTGAGTGTGACTAACATCTCTCTCCTAACAACTTTCTCTCCATCAATCTCCTCAATATCCAAACACATTTTTACAGCGTACTCGTTGGATAGCATGTTCTTTTCATAGGCTAGATTGATCTCTCCATCGTAAGCGTGTAAACCTCCCACGTGACATGGTGCCGAATAATGCTCTTCATTTTCTTCCATTCGATAGAAAAACAAGAGTTTGGAACTCTTCTTCGCTGATTCAGCGGTGTCATGGTATTCCGGTCCAGTCCATTGATCTTTCCCCTTGTTGATCACATCCATTGATTCTTGATTGTCCTCCCCGAGGCTCAATCGTCCATCATTGGTTTTTTGGTCCATTTTGATCTTAATATCACAAAACATCAAGATAAACGTTAGTTGGTTAGTACAAATAAGCATAATCCACGTTTCATACTCATATAGCATCAACAAACATTTATAGATTGAAGGGTTGTGCAAATTTGGCTAAGTTTGTCCATTTTTAAGTCTCTGTGAAGTATCAGACCTGTAAGTGCGTCGTACTTTGACATAAGTATGGCGTACTTTCCTTTTTTTCCAGAAGTGCGTCGCACTTTATTGAAAGTGCGGGTACTGCCCTATTTTTCAGTTACGGATTCATTCAAATTCCAGGTTTTTAATGTTCTAATCATTATAATTTTAATCCTAGGTTTGACCACATTGTTCCAGTTAATATTCCATAAGTTATTACAGGCAATCAATTCATTTTGCATATCATGAATGTGATAGTAATGATTATAATGACTCTTCATTCTAGCATTAATAGCATCTTCTTCATCTACCAATTTGAATTTGCAGAATTTAGGATCATAGAAACATGTAGTGTTTACAGGTTCATGATTCAAAAGGTTCAGATTCATACTACTATGGTTTGCATTCGATTCGTGTGTTTTCAAAGTGGTAATCTTGTTATTAGGGTTGCTTAAGCAGGTTTTAAACATCAAGTAGCAAATAGCATATATCAGAATCTTTCCAAGTTGTTGTTGATTAGCAAAGCATGTTTTTGTTTTTTTCTTTTTTCTATAAATCACACATAAGCAAGAAATTCCAGTTATTAGGGCCAATAGAAAAGCTATTCTTATGTTTTCAGAAGTCATCTTAAGCATTTGAGGGGTTGGGTTGGTGTTTTGAAACGAATTCATTTTAATTGTGAAAATTTCTAGAATATGCGTCGCACTTATCAAGAAGTGCAGCGAACTTCTTGGTTCGTCCAGAAAAACCGGCACACTTACTGTGAGTGCGTCGTACTTTCTATAGATTTTTGAAAATTTTTGATCAGTTTGCCAGAAAACTGTACGGCAAGTTTGAAAATTTGAGGTGCAAAACATAAAAAGCTTAAAACAGTAACAATTCAATCCCCGGCAGCGGCGTCAAAAATTTTGATGTGTTGAGAAAGCTTTAAATTTATAATACTAGTTTTACCTTTGATCTATCCTCCTACCAATGAAATTAACATCATCAAAATCCTAATCACTCGTCTCATTCCTCAATCCCGCAATCCACCAAATGCTAACCCATCACCCACACCATTTTCTTTCTTTCAAAATTAATCACTTCTATATGATTAAATCAAACTCAATTCATCCTACCTATCTTGTGTGTGTGACATCCTCAAGACTTCAAGGATCTACTATTATGGCTAGCTATTAGTACTATGTTATATCTAATTTTAATTTCTCATTAAGAATGTAGTCATACTTACATGTATGACTATGTTGTAGTAGTTTTATTTCATGTATGAGCTTATCTCTAGTTGAATGGGTGAATGAATGAATGATCTTTTATTAGTTTTATATTTGTCGAAATATTGCTACATGTTCTTGCTCTTGTTCTCCTAACCTTGTTTTGTAGCAATTAAAATTAAGATCGATCCCTTGGTGCCCCGAACAAGGGGGAGCTCACATCAAGGGGGAGTCTTTGAATCGTCGAATTCTTTCTCTCTACAAACTCGACGATACGCCTTTTTGAACTCGACAAAAAGGGGGAGAAATAGATTGAAACTCATTAATATTTTGAAATCTTTAATTTTATACAAAATGAGTTTATGTTTTGTCATCATCAAAACGGGAGAGATTGTTAATACAAATAATGTCTAAAAACGTTATTTATACTTTTCGACCTCTTCAAGTTTTGAAGATGACAAATCGTAAAATCATTTACGATAAAATTAAAAGTTTACAAAATATTGTTAATACAAATAAACCAGCAAAATAATCCTTTCTTAAACTAGAGTTTTATTAATGACAAAACATATCAAATTCATTTTCTCATTATCTTAAACACTTCTAAAAAGCTAAAACCATCTTTTACAAAAACCCTAAATGTATGATTTTATGCATATTTTCATATAAAACCCTAAACTTACACAAATGGCTTTTCTTACTCCTTAAGCCTATTACATCATGCATGACATATCATCTAGCAGCAAATCCAAGATATATTTTGGATGATCTCTCAAGATTTCTCAAGATCTTGCAAGTCAAAACTCGGATTTGGTTACTGTTGTCCGGTGCCCTTGAGTTTGCAAGCCGGTGCCTTTGGTAAACAGCACCGGCAGTTCCGGCAAACAGTAATTTTTGTGGCTATAAATACCAAGCCATTTCTCATGTTTTCATACACCTTTCTCATCTAATTCTTTCCTTAACCATCTGATCTTTCTCTTCTTCTTGTATATTCCTTTCTTTCTAACCTTGTGTAGGTAATTTCCTTCAAACGAAGAAATTCCCGAATACACGCTAAAGACGATCAAGTCATACACTCTCTTGTGCTCGATCTTCTTTATTCTCTCTTTGTACATCCTACTGTAGATTTGTTGTGAATATTAGTATTGGTGATATACCAAAAGTGGTGTGGTGATATCATCGGATCTATTGTGTGAAATCCGGTGATTGTTGGTTTTGTAATCCAACGAAAGTGTAACCATTGTTGTGAGGCTTCTCTGCCGGTTGAAAGGAGTTCGTGACTAGTGCTTAGCAAACTCTCGAGTAGGTGACTCGGGGAGTGGAGTAGGGCAAGGAAGGTGTCCTTGTAGCCAAACCACTATAAATACTTGTGTCTCGGTTATTTCTTTCCTCTTTCTCTCTTTTACTTATCTTTGTTATATATCCGTAAATCAAACATCAATATCACGATCCATTTCACATAAGAGTTTGAAACAAATTTTTAAAAGTGAAAAATAAACAAGAAAACTATTCAACCCCCCCTTCTAGTTTTCTACAAAGTTTTTAAAATAAATTGTATTTTAAATCTTTAAACGATCATGGATTCGGAAAACTACAAGGAAGGTCAATCTATGCAACGACCACCTCTTTTCGAGGCTAATTGTTTCATATATTGGAAAACCCGTTTTGAAACTTATGTGAAATCTAAGGATATTGATCTTTGGTACATAATAGCTTTTGGTAACTACAAACCCACCATTAAAGATAAAGAAGGTGTGGAAGTAGTTACTCCATATGAAAAACTTGATGAAAATCAAAAGAAAATGCTTTCCAAAAATGATGAAGCAAAAATGGTTTTATACAATGCTTTACCTAAGAAAGAATATGAAAGAATTTTCATGTGCGATACGGCACAAAACATTTGGGATTCTTTAATAACTACCCACCAAGGAAACAAACAAGTTAAAGATAATAAAATTGATCTTTTTGTACAAAAATATGAAGAGTTTTCAATAACGGATGATGAAACAATCGATAGTGCATTCTCTAGGTTTAATACTATTATTACCTCTCTTAAAGCACTTGACGAGTCTTTTTCAAGTCGTAATCATGTTAGGAAATTCTTAAGGGCTCTTCCTTCGAAGTGGCGACCAAAGGTAACGACAATAGAAGAATCCAAGGACTTGTCAAAACTATCTCTAGACGAGCTAGTTGGAAACCTCAAAGTCTATGAGGTAGTTCTTGAGAAGGACTTGGAAATGGCAAAAAGTAAGAAGGAAAAGTACAAGTCACTTGCACTTAAGGCTAAACAAGTCTTGAGTGACGACGATACATCTTCCTTGGATAGCAATGATGAGGAATATGCTATGGCCGTAAGGGACTTCAAGAAGTTCTTTAAAAGACGAGGAAAGTTCGTCCGACAACCCTACGATGATAGAAAGAACTTCCGAAAAGCCAAGGAGGACAAGAAGGAGGATCGTAGATGTTTCAAGTGTGGTGATCCAAATCACTTCATTAGTGATTGTCCTAAGAACTCTTACGGTGACCAAAAGCCTTCGTCGTAGGAAGTTGGAGTGATAGCGGAGACGACTCCAAAGAAGAAATATGTCTCATGGCTCACTCAAACGAGGTATCATCCGACTCTCTTTAATATAGTAGTTCATCACTAGATAATGAGACTAGGGAAAGTGAATATGATAAACTATGCCAAATTAGTCTTAGGATAATTAGCAAAAATAAACACCTCAAGGCTAAAAATGAATCACTTAAAGAGACCATTAACGAACTTAAAACCAAACTAGACATATTAGAAAAGGGAAAAGAGGTTAACAACAAGTGTGATGCTTGTAATGATCTTAGATTAGAAGTTAACACCTTAAAACTAAAACTAGCTAGTTTCGAAAGTAGTAGTTTAACTTTGCGATAAATGGTCGAAATGCAAAAACCATCAAAAGACAAATGTGGGATAGGATACACAGAGAACATAGGCTCCTCTAGCAACACTAAGATCAAAAATCTAGATGGTCATATTAGTGAAAAGCCTACTGTAGAACCGGCTACGCCGGTGCCATTGCCAACAGCACCGGCCAGTTCAATCGAACAGCACCGGCTATCTGATGACAGTGCAGAAAAGAAAGGTGAATTAGAAACAAACATCGTTAAACAAAACGACTCCGTATTAATAACCAAAAATTCCATTCTAGGGTTACCAAGAGGTACCAAACAACCTCCAATTCTTAAACCTAGTCAAGGTCGTGGAAAAAGTAAAATCTAAACTCCCCTTAAAACGACCCATAGGAGAACACACACCTTATTTCCCAAAAGTAATTATCACCGAGTAGGTTGGAACTATGGAACACAAGAGTAAAAACTTCAAACACCCATGTATAATCAATGGAGTCATTTTCCTCTATTTCCGTATATAGGACAACCATATGGTATGCATAACACAAACGGACCCATGAGATATTGGGGACCAAACGCTTGAGTTGTTTCATGAATCTAGGTACTCCAAAAGGTAAAACTTGATCCGGATGAATGGATCCAAGATAGCGGGTGCACTATACACATGACGGGGAATAAAGACCTCTTCTCGTCCTACAAGCCTATTGATGGAGGTGACGTATTATTCAGAGGTAACACAAAAAGCAAAATCATTGGGAAAGGTACGATTACTCATAACTCTCTCACTATTCATGATGTTAGACATATAGAAAACCTTAGCTTTAATCTCCTTAGCATAAGTCAAATATGTGATAAAAAGTGTAAAGTTTTGTTTAGCGAAACCGGTAGCGAAATAATTAAAAACGGCATGACCATAGGAAAGGGAATTAGGAAAAATGGCCTTTACATTATGAAAATGGGGAACTCACCAAAATATTTCCTTTTTCTAACTTCTATAGATGATACTTCGACCTTATGGCATCAAAGATTGGGTCACGCCAATATGCGACTTATTCAATCGCTATCATCTAAAGAATTAGTTAGAAATTTGCCAAAGCTAAATTTTGAAAAATCTTTTTGTGACGCTTGCAACGTCGGAAAACAAGTACATGAAAGTCATAATGCTAAAAATATGGTTTCTACTTCAAAATGTCTTGAACTTTTGCATATGGATCTATTTGGTCCGTCGGCCGTTCAAAGTTACGGAGGAAACTTCTACACTTTGGTCATTGTCGACGACTATTCTAGATACACTTGGACAAGATTTTTAAAACATAAAAATGAAGCTTTTGATCACTTTGAAATTTTGAGTAAAAAGATTCAAGTCCAAAAGGGTTGCCCCATTATTTCAATCCGTACGGATCATGGTCGGGAATTTGATAATGAAGTACAATTCGGAGCTTTTTGTGATGCTAACGGCATTACTCATAATTTTTCGGCTCCTCGTACTCCACAATCAAATGGGGTAGTAGAACGTAAGAATAGAACTCTTCAAGAAATGAGTAGAACAATGCTTAATGAGCAATCTATTCCTCAAAAGTTTTGGTGTAATGCCGTTGACACCTCTACTTTTATTCTAAATAGAATTCTTATTAGACCTTTCCTCGGAAAAACTCCTTATGAGCTTTTCAAAGGCAAGAAACCCAATCTAGAATATTTTAAGGTATTCGGTAGCAAATGCTTTATCCTTAATACTAAAGATTACCTAACTAAATTCGACCCTAAAGCAACCGAAGGTATCTTCCTAGGTTATTCTCCTAATAGTAAAGCGTACGTAGTCCTAAATAAGGAAACTATGAAAGTCGAAGAATCACTTAATATTAGATTCGATGAAAGTCCTCCTCCTAAATCCCCACCTCTCGTCGATGATGATTTACTAGAAATCGATGTCATAGATAATAAAATTAAAGACTTAGAATATCCCATCACAGAGTCTAAAGATCATCCCATCACAACCGTTATTGGAAATCTTAACGAAAGGACCCTAAGGTTAAAAGTTCAAAATCAAAGCAATTATTTTTGTTTTGTCTCCTCCGTAGAACCTAAAAATATTTAAGAAGCTATACAAGACGAAAGTTGGATTATGGCTATGCAAGAAGAACTAAACCAATTTAGAACTTATAATTTATGGACTCTCGTCCCTCCTCCCGAAAGTCAAACTATCATTGGTACAAAATGGGTCTTTAAAAACAAACTTGATGAAAACGGTGTCGTGTCTAAAAATAAAGCAAGGTTAGTAGCACAAGGATACAACCAACAAGAAGGAATAGATTTCGATGAAACCTATGCTCCCGTAGCAAGATTAGAATCTATAAGAATCCTCCATGCGTATGCTTGTGCTCATGATTTTAAACTTTTTCAAATGGATGTCAAAAGTGCTTTATAAATGGTTTTATAAACAAAGAAGTATATGTAGCTCAACCTCCCGGATTCGTAGATTTCGAAAAACCCAACTACGTCTTTAAATTAAAAAAGGCTCTCTACGGTCTTAAACAAGCACCCAAAGCTTGGTATGATAGACTCAAAGCCTTCCTCCTTGATCATGAGTACACCATGGGATTAGTAGATAACACTTTATTTACTAAGAAAAGAAACTCACATATCATCATTGTCCAAATCTATGTAGACGACATCATCTTCGGATCAACTTGTCAAGACTTACGTGATGATTTCTCAAAAATCATGCATGACGAGTTTGAGATGAGCATGATGGGTGAATTGAATTTCTTCCTTGGTCTACAAATCAAACAACTCGAAGATGGTATCTTCTTCAATCAATCCAAATACGTAAAAGAAATGTTAAAGAAATTCGGACTTGAAGATTCCAAATCAATCAAAACTCCTATGTCCACCGAAACCAAACTCACTCGCGACGAAGACGAGGAACCCATCGATGACACCAAATACCGTGGTATAATTGGTAGTTTACTCTACTTAACCGCAAGTCGCTTGGACATAATGTTTAGTGTTTGTCTTTGTGCCCGTTTTCAAGAAGCTCCCAAAACTTCCCACCTTGAAGCCATAAAAAGAATCTTTAGATACATAAAGGGCACATCCCATTTGGGCTTATGGTATCCCAAAGGAACCAGTCTAGAAACCATTGTCTATGCCGATTCCGACCACGCGGGAGACTATGTCAACCAGAAAAGCACAAGTGGAGTATGTACCTTTGTAGGATGTTGTCTCACTTCATGGCTTTCTAAGAAACAAACCGCTCTAGCCATTTCCACCACCGAAGCCGAATATGTTTCCGCCGGAAAGGCTTGCCAACAAGCTTTATGGATGAAACAAGCCCTTGTAGATTACGACGTTAAGTTAAATGATGTACCCATCCTTTGTGATAATAAAGGAGCAATCGATCTAAGTAAAAAACCCGTCCTACACTCTTGCACAAAACACATTGAAATCCGTCATCATTTCCTTCGTGACAATGTTCAAAAGGGTAACATTTCTATCGAAAAGGTACCCTCCGAAGATAACATTGCCGACATCATAACCAAACCACTCAAAAGAGAACCTTTCAGCCTTCTTCGCCTAGGACTTAGATTGATGGAACCTAATGCTTAAAAAAAAATTCTCGTGTGTCAAAATCTTTTTCATTGCAATACAAATAAAACGTGTATTCGAGACTCTGAACCGTCTTCAAAGCAATACATAGTCAATATGTCGTTTCAAACACGTTCATTGTAGCTACATTAATAAGGAGGCTTAGGGTATTTCTCAAAGATAAAACTGTTTTTCTGGTCATTGAGTCGAGAAATACCGCACCTCCAACATATCAAATTTTTATTCAAAAAAACTGCTTCAAAATTTCAGTTTTTCCGTCGGCCGGTGCCATTTAAAATCAAACCGGTGCCCTCTGACCAACAGCACCAGAAGAACTAGCCAGTCTGTCAGATTTAAAAAAATTTCACATACGAATTTTCACTATAACAAATTTAAAATTTCTCTCCTTGTCACATCACTAGCCCTAGAGTTTGACCTTTATAAACCTAATGATTAGATTTTTAACTAATATGGCAAGTAAACCATTTAAGTCTCCAAATCTTTGTCTATATAAATGATCATATTTTCTTTTCCATTCATCTTCATCACATCTTTTATCTCATCTTCTAAATGCCTAAAGAAAATAAACCTAACCTAAAACGAACCGCTCGTATTAGTGTACGTCCTTGTTGTTTCATCAATCCTAAAACATTGTCTCCACCATACCAATCGTTTTCACCACATTCGGACTACACTTCGGGTGTTCCACCAACCTCTCCAACTATTTCTCCACCATTATCTCCGACAACGCATGTTGATCCTTTGACTACTCCTAAGTCTCCTCTTCCTCCGATAACTTCACCACCTCCTGCTCCAACTTAACCTTCCAAGCTCACCTCTCTGGTAGCTATCTCTTTGGAACCCGTAGAACTCACCTTTGCTACCCCTCCAACATCTCCTTCTTTCCTTGAGATGTTAGGAGATCTTCCGCCGTCAACCACTAACCCCTCTCCGCCAAAACCAACTCTTAGATCTATTAAACGCATGGCTAATGCACCACCACCAACTTCGCCCATTGATACCTTCTTCACTTCTCCAACCATGCCACCGATCCCTCCTTTCATTCCTTCATATCTCCCATCACCCACTCCGGATTTGAATCCGCCACCACCTACTTCTTTTCCACCTTCGGATCCTCCTCCGACAACCTTTTCAAACTATCCACCTCTTCCGCCTCTCGGTCCAAATGTTGGGAATTTTATGAGTTGATAAGCCAAAACAAGAATGAAACAAGAAGGAAACATGAAGGACTTAAACGCAAAGCTGGAATTCTTTAAAAGTATGGAAGATTTTGAAGATTCTAGAAGATCTCATTATATGGAAAAATATTAGGAAGATATTGTTTCCTAATTACATTATGTTTCCTGTAAAAACCTAATATCTCTAGTATATAAAGAGATATTCAGGCGTGAGTTTTAGAGTGTCACAATGTAGTCGACTAAATAAAAGGGTTTATAGGCGTGGGTTTTCTTTGTAAACGCCTAGATAGTTCGTTTGTTCTAGCCTCAAGAATCGTATGATTCCTGTTAGATTGTAACCGTTCTAGAACTTATCATCTAGAATTGGGGCTTGTAGTAGTTGTTTGTTAATGGAAGTTAAGAGTTGGAAAAACACCTTGTTGATTATCTTTGTTCTATTCCGCTATGTTTAATCACATATGAGCATTGATACAATCCTAGATAATGGACTAAACAACCTAGCTTAAACGATCTGTAGGTTTTCACACCTAACAACCCCTTTCCCTTGCTCACTCACGAAATATATTGTGAGCATTGCCAACGAACCTAATACTTGGTCGAAAACTTCCAAGATGAGATGAGATTCATTCTCAACCAAATTCTCAATTTTCTTAACGTGTTGGCTCACAAATAATAAAGATCTAGGACAAAAGTAACTTAAGTAGGATCCTTAGGAATCCTTTTATGCTTTTATTTCTATCCTTGTACTGATCTTTAATGAATGAAATGCTTGTGTTTGTTATAAATCTCTTGATTTTATGCTTGAAATTCGTTTCTGTTGACTAATCTGGTCAGCCGGCTCTGTTCGACAACAAACCGGTGCCTTTGACAGAACAACACCGGCTGGTCGGTGCCTCAGAAGGCTTTTCCTTTTCTTGGACATCTAACATTTGGTTTTAGGTACTCACAAAGCAAGGGAGAGCTTCTCTCTTTGTCTCTAACCAATTTGTTTTGCAGCTATCTTAGCATATATCAAGGGGGAGTTTTCCCGTCTTGACAATTTTGTGACAATTTTTCTTATATTGCATTCCGTCTTTTTGTTTCGACAAAAAAGGGGAGAAAAGAACTAGTTTAAAACATGATCAAGCCTGAAAAATCAAACCCTTGTGTTAAAAAAAGAATATGTTTTGTCATCAACAAAAAGGGGGAGATTGTTAATACAAATAAACCGACAAAATAATCCTTTCTTAAACTAAAGTTTTATTAATGACAAAACATATCAAAACATATCAAATTCATTTTCTCATTATCTTAAACACTTCTAAAAAGCTAAAACCATCTTTTACAAAAACCCTAAATGTATGATTTTATGCATATTTTCATATAAAACCCTAAACTTACACAAATGGCTTTTCTTACTCCTTAAGCCTATTACATCATGCATGACATATCATCTAGCAGCAAATCCAAGATATATTTTGGATGATCTCTCAAGATTTCTCAAGATCTTGCAAGTCAAAACTCGGATTTGGTTACTGTTGTCCGGTGCCCTTGAGTTTGCAAGTCGGTGCCTTTGGTAAACAACACCGGCAGTTCCGGCAAACAGTAATTTTTGTGGCTATAAATACCAAGCCATTTCTCATGTTTTCATACACCTTTATCATCTAATTCTTTCCTTAACCATCTGATCTTTCTCTTCTTCTTGTATATTCCTTTCTTTCTAACCTTGTGTAGGTAATTTCCTTCAAACGAAGAAATTCTCGAATACACGCTAAAGACGATCAAGTCATACACTCTCTTGTGCTCGATCTTCATTATTCTCTCTTTGTACATCCTAGTGTAGATTTGTTGTGAATATTAGTATTGGTGATATACCAAAAGTGGTGTGGTGATATCATCGGATCTATTGTGTGAAATCCGGTGATTGTTGGTTTTGTAATCCAACGAAAGTGTAACCATTGTTATGAGGATTCACTTCCGTTGAAAGGGAGTTCGTACTGTGCGTTAGCAAACTCTCGAGTAGGTGACTCGGGGAGTGGAGTAGGGCAAGGAAGGTGTCCTTGTAGCCAAACCACTATAAATACTTGTGTCTCGGTTATTTCTTTCCTCTTTCTCTCTTTTACTTATCTTTGTTATATATCCGTAAATCAAACATCAATATCACGATCCAATTCACATAAGAGTTTGAAACAAATTTTTAAAAGTGAAAAATAAACAAGAAAACTATTCAACCCCCCCTTCTAGTTTTCTATAAAGTTTTTAAAATAAATTGTATTTTAAGTCTTTAAACGATCATGGATTCGGAAAACTACAAGGAAGGTCAATCTATGCAACGACCACCTCTTTTCGAGGATAATTGTTTCATATATTGGAAAACCCGTTTTGAAACTTATGTGAAATCTAAGGATATTGATCTTTGGTACATAATAGCTGATGGTAACTACAAACCCACCATTAAAGATAAAGAAGGTGTGGAAGTAGTTACTCCATATGAAAAACTTGACGAAAATCAAAAGAAAATGCTTTCCAAAAATGATGAAGCAAAAATGGTTTTATACAATGCTTTACCTAAGAAAGAATATGAAAGAATTTTCATGTGAAATACGGCACAAAACATTTAGGATTCTTTAATAACTAGCCACCAAGGAAACAAACAAGTTAAAGATAATAAAATTGATCTTTTTGTACAAAAATATGAAGAGTTTTCAATAACGGATGATGAAACAATCGATAGTGCATTCTTTAGGTTTAATACTATTATTACCTCTCTTAAAGCACTTTACGAGTCTTTTTCAAGTCGTAATCATGTTAGGAAATTCTTAAGGGCTCTTCCTTCGAAGTGGCGACCAAGTAACATCATAGAATAAACCAAGGCCTTGTCAAAACTATCTCTAGACGAGCTAGTTGGAAACCTCAAAGTCTATGAGGTAGTTCTTAAGAAGGACTTGGAAATGGCAAAAAGTAAGAAGGAAAAGTACAAGTCACTTGCACTTAAGGCTAAACAAGTCTTGAGTGACGACGATACATCTTCCTTGGATATCAATGATGAGGAATATGCTATGGCCGTAAGGGACTTCAAGAAGTTCTTTAAAAGACGAGGAAAGTTCGTCCGACAACCCACGATATATGACAGAACTTCGAAAAGCCAATAAGGACAAAAAAAAAAGAAGTGAGATCGTAGATGTTTCAAGTGTGGTGATCCAAATCACTTCATTAGTGATTGTCCTAAGAACTCTTATGGTGACCAAAAGCCTTCATCGTAGGAACTTGGAGTGATAGCGGAGACGACTCCAAAGAAGAAATATGTCTCATGGCTCACTCAAATGAGGTATCGATCTCGACCCATCTTTAATAAAGTAAGTACATCCACTGTAGCTAAAATGAGACTAGGGAAAGTGAATATGATAAACTATGCCAAATTAGTCTTAGGATAATAAGCAAAAATAAACACCTTAAAGCTAAAAATGAATCACTTAAAGAGACCATTAACGAACTTAAAATCAAACGAGACATATTAGAAAAGGGAAAAGAGGTTAACAACATGTGTGATGCTTGTAATGATCTTAGATTAGAAGTTAACACCTTAAAACTAAAACTAGCTAGTTTCGAAAGTAGTAGTTCAACTTTGCGATAAATGGTCGAAATGCAAAAACCATCAAAAGACAAATATGGGATTGGATACACAGAGAACATAGGCTCCTCTAGCAACACTAAGATCAAAAATCTAGATGGTCATATTAGTGAAAAGCCTACTATAGAACCGGCTATGCCGGTGCCATTGCCAACAGCACCAGCCAGTTCAATCGAACAGCACCGGCTGTCTAATGACAGTGCAGAAAAGAAAGGTGAATTAGAAACAAACATCATTAAACAAAACAACTCCGTATTAATAACCAAAAATTCCATCCTAGGGTTACCAAGAGGTACCAAACAACCTCCAATTCTTAAACCTAGTCAAGTTCGTGGAAAAAGTAAAATCCAAACGCCCCTTAAAACGACCCATATGAGAACACACACCTTATTTCCCAAAAGTAATTATCACCGAGTAGGTTGGAACTATGGAACACAAGAGTAAAAACTTCAAACACCCATGTATAATAAATGGAGTCCTTTTCCTCCGTTTCCATATATAGGACAACCATATGGTATGCATAACACAAACGGACCCATGAGATATTGGGGACCGAACGCTTGAGTTGTTTCATGAATCTAGGTACTCCAAAAGGTAAAACTTGATCTGGATGAATGGATCCAAGATAGCGGATGCACTAGACACATGACGGGGAATAAAGACCTCTTCTCGTCCTACAAGCCTATTGATGGAGGTGACATATTATTCGGAGGTAACACAAAAAGCAAAATCATTGGGAAAGGTACGATTACTCATAACTCTCTCACTATTCATGATGTTAGACATGTAGAAAACCTTAGCTTTAATCTCCTTAGCATAAGTCAAATATGTGATAAAAAGTGTAAAGTTTTGTTTAGCGAAACCAGTAGCGAAATAATTAAAAATGACATGACCATAGGAAAGGGAATTAGGAAAAATGGCCTTTACATTATGAAAATGGGGAACTCACCAAAAGATTTCCTTTTTCTAACTTCTATAGATGATACTTCGACCTTATGGCATCAAATATTGGGTCACGCCAATATGCGACTTATTCAATCGCTATCATCTAAAGAATTAGTTAGAAATTTGCCAAAGCTAAATTTTGAAAAATCTTTTTGTGACGCTTGCAACGTCGGAAAACAAGTACATGAAAGTCATAATGCTAAAAATATGGTTTCTACTTCAAAATGTCTTGAACTTTTGCATATGGATCTATTTGGTCCGTCGGCCGTTCAAAGTTACGAAGGAAACTTCTACACTTTGGTCATTGTCGACGACTATTCTAGATACACTTGGACAAGATTTTTAAAACATAAAAATGAAGCTTTTGATCACTTTGAAATTTTGAGTAAAAAGATTGAAGTCCAAAAGGGTTGCCCTATTATTTCAATCCATACGGATCATGGTCGGGAATTTGATAATGAAGTACAATTCGGAGCTTTTTGTGATGCTAACGGCATTACTCATAATTTTTCGGCTCCTCGTACTCCACATCAAAATGGGTAAAGTAAACGTAAGAATAGAACTCTTACAAGAAATGAGTAGAACAATGCATAATGAGCAATTCTATTTCCATAAAAGTTTTTGGTGTAAGGCCCGCTGACACCTCTACTTTTATCTAAATAGAATATCTTATTACACCTTTCCTCAAAAAAATCTCTGTGGGGGGTTGGTTTGTAGGGTTGGGGGGGGGGACTTGGTTCAAAGCAAGAACCACAATCTAGATATTTTATGGTATTCGGTAGCAATTGCTTAATCCTTAATACTAAAAGATTACCTACATAAATCGACCCTAATTCTACCAAATAGGTAATCTGCCTAGGTTATTCTCCTAATAGTAAAGCGTACGTAGTCCTAAATAAGGAAACTATGAAAGTCGAAGAATCACTTAATATTAGATTCGATGAAAGTCCTCCTCCTAAATCCCCACCTCTCATCGATGATGATTTACTAGAAATCGATGTCATAGATAATAAAATTAAAGACTTAGAATATCCCATCACAGAGTCTAAAGATCATCCCATCACAACCGTTATTGGAAATCTTAACGAAAGGACCCTAAGGTTAAAAGTTCAAAATCAAAGCAATTATTTTTGTTTTGTCTCCTCCGTAGAACCTAAAAATATTAAAGAAGCCATACAAGACGAAAGTTGGACTATGGCTATGCAAGAAGAACTAAACCAATTTAGAACTAATGATGTATGGACTCTCGTCCCTCCTCCCAAAAGTCAAACTATCATTGGTACAAAATGGGTCCTTAAAAACAAACTTGATGAAAATGGTGTTGTGTCTAGAAATAAAGCAAGGTTAGTAGCACAAGGATACAACCAACAAGAAGGAATAGATTTCGATGAAACCTATGCTCCCGTAGCAAGATTAGAATCTATAAGAATCCTCCGTGCGTTTGCTTGTGCTCATGATTTTAAACTTTTTCAAATGGATGTCAAAAGTGCTTTCTAAATGGTTTTATAAACAAAGAAGTATATGTAGCTCAACCTCCTGGATTCGTAGATTTTGAAAAACCCAACCACGTCTTTAAACTCAAAAAGGCTCTCTACGGTCTTAAATAAGCACCCAAAGCTTGGTATGATAGACTCAAAGCCTTCCTCCTTGATCATGAGTACACCATGGGATTAGTAGATAACACTTTATTTACTAAGAAAAGAAACTCCAACCATGCAATATCATACATACATTGTCCAAAATCTATGAGGACGACATCATCTCGATCAACTTGTCAAGACTTATGTGATGATTTTCTTGAAAATCATGCATGACGATGTGAGATATGAGCATGATGGTGAATTGAATTTCTTCCTTGGTCTACAAATCAAACAACTCGAAGATGGTATCTTCTTCAATCAATCCAAATACGTAAAAGAATTGTTAAAGAAATTCAGACTTGAAGATTCCAAACCAATCAAAACTCCTATGTCCACCGAAACCAAACTCACTCGCGACGAAGACGCGGAACCCATCGATGACACCAAATACCGCGGTATGATTGGTAGTTTACTCTACTTAACCGCAAGTCGCCCGAACATAATGTTTAGTGTTTGTCTTTGTGTCCGTTTTCAAGAAGCTCCCAAAACTTCCCACCTTAAAGCCGTAAAAAGAATCTTTAGATACATAAAGGGCACATCCCACTTGGGCTTATGGTATCTCAAAGGAACCGGTCTAGAAACCATTGTCTATGCCTATTTTGACTACGCGGGAGACTATGTCGACCAGAAAAGCACAAGTAGAGTATGTACCTTTGTAGGATATTGTCTCACTTCATGGATTTCTAAGAAACAAACCGCTCTAGCTATTTCCACCACCGAAGCCGAATATGTTTCCGCCGGAAAGGCTTGCCAACAAGCTTTATGGATGAAACAAGCCCTTGTAGATTACGACGTTAAGTTAAATGATGTACCCGTCCTTTGTGATAATAAAGGAGCAATCGATCTAAGTAAAAACCCCGTCCTACACTCTCGCACAAAACACATTGAAATCCGTCATCATTTCCTTCGTGACAATGTTCAAAAGGGTAACATTTATATCGAAAAGGTATCCTCCGAAGTTAACATTGCTGACATCCTAACCAAACCACCCAAAAGAGAACCTTTCAACCTTCTTCGCCTAGGACTTGGATTGATGGAACCTAATGCTTAAAAAAAAAATCTCGTGTGTCAAAATCTTTTTCATTGCAATACAAATAAAACGTGTATTCGAGACTCTGAACCGTCTTCAAAGAAATACATAGTCAATATGTCGTTTCAAACACGTTCATTGTAGCTACATTAATAAGGAGGCTTAAGGTATTTCTCAAAGATAAAATTGTTTTTCTGGTCATTGAGTCGAGAAATACCGAACCTCCAACATATCAAAATTTTCTTCAAAAAAACTGCTTCAAAATTTCAGTTTTTCCGTCGGCCGGTGCCATTTAAAATCAAACCGGTGCCCTCTGACCAACAGCACCAGAAGAACTGGCCAGTCTGTCAGATTTATAAAAATTTCACATACGAATTTCCACTATAACAAATTCAAAATTTCCCTCCTTGTCACATCACTAGCCCTAGAGTTTGACCTTTATAAATCTAATGATTAGATTTTTAACTAAGATGGCAAGTAAACCATTTAAGTCTCCAAATCTTTGTTTATATATATGATAATATTTTCTTTTCCATTCATCATCATCACATCTTTTATCTCATCTTCTAAATGCCTAAAGAAAATAAACCTAACCTAAAACGAACAGCTCGTATTAGTGTACGTCCTTGTTGTTTCATCAATCCTAAAACATTGTCTCCACCATACCAACCGTTTTCACCACATTCGGACTACACTTCTGGTGTTCCACCAACCTCTCCAACTATTTCTCCACCATCATCTCCGACAACGCATGTTGATCCTTTGACTACTCCTAAGTCTCCTCTTCCTCCGATAACTTCACCACCTCCCGCTCCAACTTAACCTTCCAAGATCACCTCTCTTGTAGCTATCTCTTTGGAACCCGTTGAACTCACCTTCGCTACCCTTCCAACATCTCCTTCTTTCCTTGAGATGTTAGGAGATCTTCCGCCGTCAACCACTAACCCCTCTCCGCCAAAACCAACTCTTAGATCTATTAAATGCATGGCTAATGCACCACCACCAACTCCACCCATTGACACCTTCTTCACTTCTCTAACCATGCCACTGATCCCTCCTTTCATTCCTTCATATCTCCCATCACCCACTCCGGATTTGAATCTGCCACCACTTACTTCTTTTCCACCTGCGAATCCTCCTCCGACAACCTTTTCAAACTATCCACCTCTTCCGCCTCTTGGTCCTAATGTTGGGAATTTTATGAGTTGATAAGCCAAAACAAGAATGAAACAAGAAGGAAACATGAAGGACTTAAACGCAAAGCTGGAATTCTTTAAAAGTATGGAATATTTTGAAGATTCTAGAAGATCTCATTATATGGATAAATATTAGGAAGATATTGTTTCCTAATTACATTATGTTTCTTGTAAAAACCTAATATCTCTAGTAAATAAAGAGATATTCAGGCGTGAGTTTTAGAGTGTCACAATGTAGTCGACTAAATAAAAGGGTTTCTAGGCGTGGGTTTTCTTTGTAAACGCCTAGATAGTTCGTTTGTTCTAAAAGGCCTCAAGATCTTATGATTTTTTAAGTAATCCTGTTAGATTGTAACCGTTCAAGAATTATATCTCTAGAATTGGGCTTGTAAGTATTGTATTGTTAATGGAAGTTAAGAGTTGGAAAAACACCTTGTTGATTATCTTTGTTCTATTCCGCTATGTTTAATCACATATGAGCATTGATATAATCCTAGATAATGGACTAAACAACCTAGCTTAAACGATCTGTAGGTTTTCACACCTAACAACCCCTTTCCCTTGCTCACTCACGAAATGTATTGTGAGCATTACCAACGAACCCAATACTTGGTCGAAAACTTCCAAGATGAGATGAGATTCATTCTCAACCAAATTCTCAATTTTCTTAACGTGTTGGATCACAAATAATAAAGATCTAGGACTAAAGTAACTTAAGTAGGATCCTTAGGAATCCTTTTATGCTTTTATTTCTATCCTTGTACTGATCTTTAATGAATGAAATGCTTGTGTTTGTTATATATCTCTTGATTTTATGCTTGAAATTCGTTTCTGTTGACTAATCTGGTCAGTCGGTTCTGTTCGACAATAAATCGGTGCCTTTGACAGAACATCACCGGCTGGTCGGTGCCTCAGAAGGCTTTCCCTTTTCTTGGACATCTAACATTTGGTTTTAGGTACTCACAAAGCAAGGGGGAGCTTCTCTCTTTGTCTTTAACCAATTTGTTTTGCAGCTATCTTAGCATATATCAAGAGGGAGTATTCCCGTCTTGACAATTTTGTGACAACTTTTCTTATATTGCATTCCGTCTTTTTGTTTCGACAAAAAAGGGGAGAAAAGAACTAGTTTAAAACATGATCAGGCCTAAAAAATCAAACCCTTGTGTTTAAAAAAAAGAATATGTTTTGTCATCAACAAAAAGGGGGATATTGTTAATACAAATAAACCGGCAAAATAGTCCTTTCTTAAACTAGAGTTTTATTAATGACAAAACATATCAAAACATATCAAATTCATTTTCTCATTATCTTAAACACTTTTAAAAAGCTAAAACCATCTTTTACAAAAACCCTAAATGTATGATTTTATGCATATTTTCATATAAAACCCTAAACTTACACAAATGGCTTTTCTTACTCCTTAAGCCTATTACATCATGCAGGACATATCGTCTAGCAGCAAATCCAAGATATATTTGGGATGATCTCTCAAGATTTCTCAAGATCTTGCAAGTCAAAACTCGGATTTGGTTACTGTTGTTCGGTGCCCTTGAGTTTGCAAGCCGGTGCCTTTGGTAAACAGCACTGGCAGTTCCGGCAAACATGTAATTTGTGTGGCTATAATTACCAATCCATTACTCATGTTTACATACAAAAAGGAACCTTTCTCATCTAATTATTTCCTAGACATACTGATCTTTCTCTTCTTCTTGAATATTCCTTTCTTTCTAACCTTGTGTAGGTAATTTCCTTAAAAACAAAGAAATTCCTGAATACACGCTAAAGACGATCAAGTCATACACTCTCTTGTGCTCGATCTTCTTTATTCTCTCTTTGTACATCCTACTGTAGATTTGTTGTGAATATTAGTATTGGTGATATACCAAAAGTGGTGTGGTGATATCATCGGATCTATTGTGTGAAATCCGGTGATTGTTGGTTTTGTAATCCAACGAAAGTGTAACCATTGTTGTAAAGAAGGCAACACCGCCGGTATGAAAGGAGTTTCTTGACGTAGTGCATACAAACTCTGAGTAGGTGACTTGTCGGGGAGGAGGAGTAGGGGCAAGGAGGTTATCCTTGTAGCCTATACACAATAAATACTTGTGTCACCGGTTATTTCCTTCCTCTTTCTCTCTTTACTTAATCTTTGTGTTATAATAATCCGTAAATCAAACATCCAATATCAACGATCCATTACATAATAGTTTGAAACAAATTTTTAAAAGTGAAAAATAAACAAGAAAACTATTCAACCCCCCCCCCCCCACTTCTAGTTTTCTACAAATACTAATTAGTAAAATCTCATTTCTACTCAACATCACTTAAGGTATGAATAAACAAGTCATAAAAAACTTTAAGTAAATGATTCAAAGAAAAATATTTTCCTAATTAACCTCTTTTTATTTTATTAAAATATCCTTTGGAAAAATTAAATATAAAATGATTTTGAATATTTTATTATAATGTTTATTTAAACATTAAATTCAAAATCAGATTCCCCCCCCACCCCCCCCCTCAAATAAAGCATCTATACCAATAAAACTTCCTCACTAAAAAGACAAAAAGATGAGCGTCAGTCTAGTGGCGGCCCCCTTAAAAGGCCTGACGGCCCCATAAAAATTGGACCGTCAGATGTTTAAGGGACCACCACCAGTACTAGCCGTTAGGACTCTCAGCTATAAATACCCCACTATTCCCAGCTGATGAGACAAACCTCTTGCACCATAATTTTCAGATCTCTCTCTCTTAAATCTTCTTTCTCTCTCTAGAAACTCTTGATCATTAACAAAGTTTAATCTTGTTTGAGTGATCAAATTTCTTCTCCCTCATTCTTCTAATCAAATGCAAGAGAAGAACATTCGAATTCGTGAAGAATCGAAGTGTTATCATTTAGTTTCTTTCTTCCTCCTTCTTCTAAAGATCAAATCTATTTATTACATTGTGTGATTATATAGATCGGGTTTGTGTATATCCGATAGTGTAGATCTTGTGATTATCTTGTGATTGTGTTGTGGTAGATTGGTTCTAGCTAAGATTA
>BQNB010051731.1:0-40832 GCA_026074375.1 Tanacetum coccineum | reverse complement strand
GTTTACCCAAATTAGCTTAGGTTTTTATAAAAACTTAAGGTAATTAAGATAATTAGTTAATTAATAATAAAATAAAATATATATATATATATATATATAAAAAGGGGTGTCCGGCCTCGAATGATTTTGAGTTCGGGAAGTTGGTCAATTGGTCTAAACAAAAAAAGTTGTCAAAACAGTAAATACGAGTCAGAATTAGGTCATGTTTGGTAAGGTAAAACCCTAACTTAAAAGTGGAATTAAGGTTAGCTAATCTACAAAGATTAGGTTCAATATGTATATAAAGAATCCCTATAAGGAGAGCTTTTGATTGTGTGTCTAAGTATGATATTTAAGGCCATACTTTTTAGTGTGCAATCAAATCCGAATTGGGACAGTTTTGAAGTTTGATTTTATTTGGGATAGTTGCACATGTAATGGGTACTTGAAAATCACAAGGTAGTTAGTAAACTCATAAATGAACTTATGTGATTTTTGGTATAATTTATTAAAGTCAGCAAGTATGGTTTTTAAGTTGGTAAAGATACACTAAAATTCTGCATTTTTGAATAAATCGTAGTTGACTAGTATAATGCGATAATGAAGTGATGATGGTTAATCAAACCCTTAGAAATCCATCATATGTGTGTTACATGGACTAGATCTTTTAGCTTAGTCGCGTGTAACCGTGTTTATTTGTTTGTATAGTTGCGTGATAAGAATTGGAAGCTGCGTTTTAAGCATTCAGGTGAGTTACATAGTCCCACTTTTTGCTGCGTTTTAAACATGGGATGGAAATGATGCAAGTGTTGAATTAAGCTTTAAATTACTGTGATTATGTGTTAGTGTAAATGCATTGACTATTATGTGACTAATGTGCGTTATGTGCTACATGTTATGTGATGTGATATTGATGTGTGAGCTAAGTCAAACGCCTTTTAGATTTTGATGATGTTTTAGGTATTTTCATGACACTGTGTGTCTATACCTTGTATTTTTTTGTACATGTTTAGTTTCTCTATATAAACGCTAATGTGTTGTGATGATTCCTCTTCTCGTCGCACCTCGCGTTTCTGCCTTTGCGGGGTGTGACAGATTGGTATCAGAGCCAATGATTATAGAGAAGTAGGAGGTTAAGCCTAGACTATAACCTAGGGGTCCTTCATATACATGCATTTAGGACTCAAGTGTTTATTTTTTTTATAACTGCTATGCTTTCCTTCTATTTTTTTGCATAGCTTATATAACTTATATTTTGTTAAGTTATCGTCTTAGTTTTGTTGCCTATCCATAGCTGATTTAGTGCGCATTGCCTTGTTACTAGTCAGCTATGCTTCCCATTCCCATAAGAAGTTCCGTTAGGGAACTGTCTTTGCAACCGTGTGTAGAAGTTTCATTGAGCCAGGGTCAGGGCATAGGATGAAGAGAACAAATCGTAGGACCTAAGTTCCAATTGACCTTTATCCATGCCATATTGAAGAGAAGATGATCATGAAGAAGATTAAGGGAGAGTCAGTCATGGAATGGAAAATAAAGGTAACAACCAAGGAGGGCACTGTCATCAAGTTTCCTGGAAAGTTTCGTAGAATCAAGTTAGAAACAGAGGAAGAAGTGAAGGAGAATGAAGAGTTGAAAGAAGTTTAGTAAAAGATGGAATATGTGATATCAGACAGTGACTCGGATCTTGAATCCACAGCTAGTAGTTAACCTTAGGGCATCCTCTTGTCATCCATTCTAGGTTTATTCGTCGTTCTTTAGTCCGAACCATGTTTTAGGGATTGTTATTTTCGAATATTGAGTTTGATGTTTTATTTTATGAAATGGATGGAGTTATAGTTGAAGTTGTTCCTTATGTGCTATTATGTGATTAAATGAATCGTATATGAAGCTTGTGTTAAACTAAGAAGTGTCGTCATAGGAGGAGTACGTTTGTGCTAGGGAGCCTCATATAATTGAATTGGTGGCAACATATTTATTTCACGCGCCCCAGCACAAGTAGACTTGCAAGTATGATTACATTGATTAGTGTTGACACATTTGGTGTATAGTATAATGATAGTTGTATATATATATATATATACTATTATAGAAGTATAGGATCAAAATTCGTCTTTCCCCGTTTAATGTATATTATTCCTTTCCTTTATAGAAACATAGTCCGATACTTGAGTTATAAACCCAACCCGGAACAATAGGCCCGGAACCGAATCCCAACATTGCTATGATTATTGCGCATCAGCTGCAGAATATCCTTCCCTAGATCGTCACTCAAGTGACTGTTAACGTGAACAATGCGAATGGAGGAAATGGAAATGGTGGGAACGATGGATGTTCCTACAAGACTTTTTACTTATTGTTACACCTATGGTGTTTTGAAGGATAGGGTGGTGCAGTAGCAATCACCCGTTGGATAGAAAAGATGGAGTTGGTGTTCGAGAACAATGGTTGTACTGCGAACTAGAGAGTGAGGTATGCTGCTAGTTGTTTTGTGAATAAAGTTTTGACTTGGTGGAACACACAAGTCTAAGCGAGGGGTCGTGAAGCTGCAAATGGTATGCGTTGGAATGACTTTAAGGCATTTCTTGTGGAGGAGTTCTGTCCAAGCAATGAGATGGAGAAACTGGAGAATGAGTTTTTGGAACACAATATGGTAGGGTCGACAATCATTCGCATATTAACATGAGGTTCCTTGAAATGGACAAAATAGTTTCTCACTTAGTTACTCATGAATCGTCGCATATCAAGATGGTACTTCAAATAGATTGGCTCCTCAAATTATGGTTATGATTAGGGTGGGTCCCAGCCAAATAACTTTCAAAGTGCTATCTTGATGGCTAGAATACTCACTGATGAGGCTGTCCGTTGTGGGACATTAACTAATGGAAATGATAAGAGGAAGGAGATGGAGGAATTAAGTAGGCAAGGGAGTACCTGGAAAGACAATAATAAATCTAAGACTGGATCAGGGTATGTGGCGACATTTCCTCCAAAGAATGAAACTAATGTGTACACATACACGATGTTTGCTAAGGGAGTTTATTCTTTCCACACAGAGTTATGTCCCGTGTAAGATGTGCTATAACTTGCCAGAAAATGGGTCATTTTGTGAGACTGTGTTGGGCCCATTAGGCAAGTGGCGACTATAAATGCGGTGAGTGATAGCGGCAGAATCATCGGGATGCTATGAAAGTGGGAGGTTGATAACTTCAGCTATTAATTTCCTCCCCAAGTGGATAACATAGCAACTGGGACGCAAGGAACCCGTTGGCTTTGGTGGTGAAAACATTAACACCGAAATATTGCGGAACAAGCAATAGAAGGAAGGCCTTTGATGGGAATGCTGTAAAGGATCTTCAGGATCCCCAAGTTGTGATGGGTACATTTTCTCTAAACAATCAATTTGCTACTGTTCTATTTGATTCTGGAGCTGATTTTAGTTTTATTTCTACTGAGTTTGCACATTTGCTATTTGTGGTTCCTAATGTATGTAAAACCCTAGTTATGCGATAGAAATAGCTGATTGGTATAGAGTGTTGAAGTTGATAGGGTTATTCCGTGATTGGCAAACTAGAACTAGGAAATTCATTATTCTACTATAGACTTAGATACCATTGGGTATGGAATGTTTGATGTGATTGTGGGGATGCGACTGGTTGTCTTATGTATAAGGGCGTTATAGTAGGTCATGAGAAAGTAGTAGTGATTCCAATAGATGAGGGTGGTATTCTTCAAGTTCATGGGGAACGTATTTGGAAAGCCTCTAAAGCCCTAATGAATGTTAATGTCGATGAACCTAGGATAATTGATATACCCATGGTGCGAGGTTTTATCGATGTGTTTTTGAAAGACTTGTCGGGGCTACCACCGCAACGATAAGTTGAGTTCCGTATAGACTTAGTTCCCCTTGGGTGACGCCGATTACGAAGTTCTCACATTTCATTGGCACCCTCGGAAATGGCAAGAATTGTATTGTCTAACTCTAAGAGTTGCTAAGACATGGGTTTCATATCGATAGTACATTCGCCGTGGGGAGCAACGGTTGTTATTCGGTAAAGAAGAAGGATGGAATCTTTCCGTATGTCGTTTGTCTCTAGTGGAGCTGAAACAAATTAACTATTAAAACCATTATCCACCCATTGGATCGATAAATTATCTTCGATCAGCTGCAAGGAGCGTGTTATTTCTCTAAGATAGATCTTCGGTCAGGATATCATCAGCTACGTGTGCATGCGGATAACTTTTAAAGGCACGAATTCGAACGAGATATGGGAAACTTTTGAGGTGTTTTGGTTATTCATTTGGGTTAACCTTAATGCACTAGCGGTCTTCATAAGACGTGATGACCGGGTGTGCAATCGTATATAGATAAGTTTGTCTCATTGTCTTCAGCAATGACATCTTAGCTAGATTCTAATCCATAGACGATGGAAGGAGATGAAGTTCACTTGAAGTTGGTGTTGGAGTTATTGAGAAAGGAGAAGCTGTATGCGAAGTTTTCTAAGTGCGAGTTTTGGCTACAGGAAGTGCATTTCCTTAGACACGTTGTTAACCAGAGTGGTATCCACGTGGACCCAAGTAAAATAAAGGCGGTGAAGAATTGGAAAGCTCCTACAACGCCGTCAGAGGTTTGATCGTTTTTGGGATTAGCTGGTTATTATAAGCGTTTCATAAAAAATTTCTCCAAGATTGCTAAACCCCTTACTTCGCTAACTCAAAAAACCAAAAGTATGAGTGGGGTGAAAAAGAGGAAGAAGCATTTCAGACCTTGAAGAATAATCTGTGTGATGCTCCTATCTTGTCGTTACCGGACGGAATTGAAGATTTTGTAGTTTACTGTGATGCATCGAATCAAGGGCTAGGTTGTGTGCTCATGCAAAGAGGTAAGGTAATCACCTATGCATCGAGACAACTTAAGATTCACAAGAAGAATTATACAACACACGATCTAGAGTTGGGAGCTGTCATGTTTGCTCTTAAGACTTGGAGGCATTACTTGTATGGCACGAAGAGTGTTATTTACACGGACCACAAGAGCCTTCAGCATATTTTTGACCAAAAGGAGTTGAATATGCGCCAAAGGAGGTGGATCAAGCTGTTTAGCGATTATGAGTGTAAGATTCGCTACCATACAGGTAAGGCGAATGTAGTGGCTGATACATCTCAAACGATCAGCGACGGAATGGTGAAAAACCCTCGACGAGTCTGATACAAGGCTCACCTCCCGCACATCTCACACACTCCAGCCGTGCACACGGAGCACCTCGCACACATTCTCTCTGCATCACCCAACCTCGGAATCGAGTTCTAATATAAGAGAGATACTTTTCTCTGACATCGGGAGTGAGTGGTGTGATACTAGTGGGCGTCTAGATCAGCAGATTGGGAAACAGGAAGGAAGTCAGATTGTTTGTGATTTTTGTAGTGGATGAGGAAGCAGGTGTATGGTGTGGTATCTTTAAGATAGGAGCTGATGAGCGTTAGGTAATCTCTTGGTTGGGATGATCAGAGGTCGAATATGGTACTGCTCTTAGCTGTGTCAGATTCTTCTTTTCTATCTAATCTCTGGATATGTTAGGATATTGGAAGGGTTCGGTTGAGTGGAGAGAGGGATGGGAGTGTTATTTGCGGGGTGCAGACTGGTTACTGTGTATACGTGTGTGAGTGGTGTTGTGTTGGGGCTAGATCCGTTTGATTGGCATCATAGTTTCTGTTTAAAAAATTGGTGTGTACATTGGAATCGAGTGGTGCTTCAAACCGCTCAATTTTGGGGTTGTGACAGTTTGTATCTCTCTGAGATGTGGAGTTATGTAGACCCGGAGATACCGAGTGGAAGTGGGGAGATTGATCTCATTTATTAATTGGATCTTAATACAAGTTACTTAGGACAAGACTAATGTAGTGGCGTTGAACTACGGATTTGGGGTAATAGTCGATAGACTTACCAAATCGTCTTATTTCCTAGAAATTCATGAGAATTTTAATACGGAGAGGTTAGCGAGATTATATATAGATGTAATTGTGGCACGACATGGAGTGCCCGTGTCGATTATTTTGGATCGAGATGGGTGATTTACTTCACGCTTTTGGAAAACGGTACAGAGAGCGTTAGGGACAAGATTATACTTGAGTACTTATAACAACCCAAGAATTTTCATCAAATGCAAAACCTATTTTACTATGATCACAATTATACGGGGAAATTTTTCGCTTTATTACATTACTTGCATTGTCAATATCTCAGTATGTCATGTAAATTACATAATAAAGTAGACGAGCTCACGCAAACCTATACTATGGTCATAATGATCTTCAATCATATGATCAAGCAAACTTCACAATTTGTCAAGTCAAATATCATTCATATCCTTATTACAAAGTTAATTATTCCTTACTAATTTTACCATTCGCAACGTTATATCAAAAGGGTTTTATAAATCCGTTATGTATACTCTACCCTATATATCTTCTTTGATAGCATTAACAATCTAAAGTGAATGCACAAAGCTACTAAAGCATATGTACATGTATATATTTCATCGAATTTTCGAAATATAAAAATCTCTTTCAAGTACAAAGTACATGTACTTAAAGATCATATGTACATATGTCATTAAGCTTGATTCTCTAAATTATGCCGGTTTACCTCGTTTTCATTCTATTTTCTTCACCAATTAATTTGTGTATAGCTACTACAATCAATATACCAATGTGTAATAACCCTAATTATTATAATCTATTAGCTTTCCATATATACTTGTTGCACTCAACCCTAATTCAAAACCATAAACCTAAAATCAGATGCTAGTTCTAAATCAAAGAAACGTTTCTTGATTTTTATCCATTGTAAACCCAAACCAACTCTCAAATAAGTTACAATAACATAAATTACAACATTATCAATCACATTCCATCATTATTTCACCATATTAACAACAATGTATAAGAAATAAATCTAGAAAACCCTAATTGTGCCCTAATTGGAACTTTTGACCCGTTTACTCATTTTTAACCATTTTAATCTCGAACAATCAAACAAGTGTCATTTCAAAACTCATAATATAAGTTTACAATCCATCATCTATCATTTTCCTAGCAATGTACAAAAGTTAGAAGCCTTGAAAACCCTAAATAAGCCCTAAAATGACCCGCGACCTTATTCATTCATTTTCAACCCATTTTAACCAAAAACCACTTACCAACTCTTGATTATAATCCTTAATATATGTCATAGGATCAGTAACTAATCATTTCTAACCAAGAACACATGAATTATAAGCTTGAAAACACTAAGAAACCCTAGACGTGCCCATTTGGACCCGTACACCTTTTTGGCTCATTTCCACTCATTTTATCAAGTAACCATGTGATCAAGCACCACAATGACTCACCTCCTTCATACCTAAGAAGATGACCATGGTCCTTCGTTCCATTTTATGGTCAAAAAAACAAACCACATGCACTTCTTTTCACATGCAGCGCGGCAAAAGCACATGGATTCTAACCACCTTCTATAGTTTGTTTAGCATGCATACTTATCACATGGCTCCCCAACATCATATTCAGCTATTCCATGTGTCCATGATCAGATCACAATGTTTCCCTTAGTCACCAGACTTCATTTGCCTATAAATAGAACTTAAAACACTTATTCATTTTCATCCCCCACTTCATCTTTCTATAACCCAATTGAGCAAACATTCTCTGCTCCATATGATCCTAGGATCATCTAAGAATATCAAGCAAGCAAAGCTTTGAAGATTTGATAGCCACAGGAACAAGATACAAGGCGTAAGAGTGAAACATACCCGAAACGACCTTTTCCCATTATTTTGTCTTGGTAGCTCAAAACCTGGTTTTGGATGTTCTAGTTATGTTATACACTTTAATTATTCAATATGGATCACTATATAATCCCTTGTTTAAGTTTTTCATTAACTCAAATTCATGCACATTTTCTGTTTTGATCCAAAATACGTTCACCCGAAACCCTAATTTATGTTTTTCTTTAAACTAATTGTTTATAAGGTTTAAATATTGGTATATATATCCTAGCATGATTAACTAAATGTTAATAACCATTTATTGATTAATGAAGGTTTTTGAACATTAAAACCCTCGCGTTTTTGGTTTTGTAAACCCATAATTTGACCCGTTTTGCTTCCTAGCTTAACGAAATCTTTATTTTACTTGCGGTTGCTTGAATTTCATATTTTAGTTTATTATTAACTTATTATGTCTATTGAAAATGTTACAAATAAGCTTGCTTGGCAATTTGGAGATGTTTTGTAATTATAATCCCATGCATGGGGTATATATGTGACTTTCGGAAACTTATACTATAAGGGCTAATTGTCATTTTTTTTCAAAGTCATAAGAAAGGGTCTATTATGTCACTTTACAAAGTACAAGGTTTACTTTGTATATACGTTTAAAGTCAAAGGACCAAGTCTCGTTAAAAGTGCAAACTCCAAGGTTATTGGCCACGTTTCATGCGCAAGGGTCTAAAAATGTTAAAAAAAACAATTTATTGAAAAAGTTAAAATCATGTTGAAAACTTACAAGACATAACTTTAATTAACGCTTGACGTGCTTAACATTTCCAGTTATTGATTTAAAACGCTTAAAACCGATTATATCGTATCCAAATACTAGGGAGCTTCATATTAAGAGGTTTCATCTTGGTATTACGTTCTGACTGAGTTGTTGGGTTTACTATTTTTAAGTTCCCTAGCTCCTCAAATGTTTTATGAATGACTTTGATTTTGATGGCCCGATCGGTGATACTCTATTTCAAACTTTCCAATCAAATCATAACAATATTAGGATATCTGACCAAAGTTCTAAAGTACAATCTTTCTAAGACTTGACATATTTACTCAGGTTGCGTGACGTGACTTTTTACTATTCATTTTGCTATATCAACTTCCCCAGTTAAGATTGTGATAAGGTCGTCAGCTTTCATTTTGGAATATATATTACATCTACCTATCAGGTGAGATTCATAAACTCGACCTTTACTTATTTACATGTTTTTATAAAACCCCGCGAAAGGAGTTAACATGCTGGTTACATGCTCTTACTTACTCATTTATCCTATAACTATGTGATTACTTTTCATAGACTTAGTGGAGATTCGTAACCTCGCCTGTACTTATTTACATGTTCTATTAACCCGCGAGGGGGATACATGCTTGTTACAAACTCTTTTACATACTCGTTTATCTTATGTGATTACTTTTCAAGGACTTAGTGAGTTCATAGCCTCACTTTTAATCTCTTTAATGTTTTCATAAACCCGTGAGGGGGATACATGCTGTAAATTACGAATACAAGTGTTTTTCCAGACTATATGCTAATCTGATATACCATTACAATTAATGTCTAAGTTACTTTATGCCAAAAGTCCCTCATTATCATGGTCCATCTAAATCACTTACGGGTGCAACGCCGAATATTGTGGAAGATCTATCGGGATTGACGAATCTGTTTGTGTTTACCGGGATACGGTAACTAAAACTCACTCTATTTGAACTGCATGGTATTTGGGCAATTACCTCACGAGGGCCATTATCTCTATATATATATCACATCATTTTGGGTATATATATACACTAGTCAGTTTGTGTGCCATGAGCTTAGACCAGACAAGGAACAAGACCAAATCAGACCAAACAGACCAAACAAGATGATAACGCAATAATACGCTGTTACTATGATAATTGTATTAGTTGCAATTATTACAAATAACGGGTATATAATAACGTGACCCAAGATCATAACAATACCATTTTCATAATAATTGTGTTTGTACAATTATTACACTATGACTTGTATTCAAACTGTTTATCAAACCTATGAATTTCACTCAACCTTTGTGTTGACTTTTTAGATGTTTATCTCGGTTTTTGAGCAATATACTGGCACGAAGTGGAATGGACTCGATGTTGCTATAACCTTGTTATCATTCTAATGTATGTAACCTAGATTTTTGGGTCCTGCCTTTGTATAACTTTGATTTGTAATGTAATGATAAATACTCTTTTGAACAACGTCTATTTTGTCTTTTTCTATGATTATGATGTTGTTCCATGAAAGTATACCCCAGATTAGCTTCCGCTGCTATTATTGTAAAAATAGGAGGTGTTACTGATTTGGTATCAGCGCTATGGTTTTAGAGATACTAGGTCAAAACCTTAACTATAAACCACATTCTTTTTAGCTATCAAGTCCTCCGTACCATACAATCTGGTCTGTATGTAAAGATTACATATTATTTATTATTGTATCATAAATAAATGATGTTATTTAAAACTAGGTTGTTAAAAGACACGATGTCTTATCCCAACCGCTATAATTCCGATATTAAGGATGCTTTTTCGTCTATGAATATTTTAAATATACTGCGGTCTCATGGATTATTTCCCAGCTTATCGGGAATTAATTTGTTTTAATCTTCGGAAATCTTCGGTTTCTAACTCTTTCTACTATAATACTTATTAGAAGGGACGTACAAAAATTTTATGCTAAGGAATTACCTATTTCATCACCAAATCCTATCTCACAGCTATTTTGTCTCCATCTCTGGTATTTCCACCTATCATTAGTATTTGTTCCTCGATTTTTCTTTGTTCCTGAAGATACTATTAACACCCTAAGAAACATATCAGTTCCCACATCTTCTTCCTTCAACTACGTTATTAATACCATTCGGGAATCAACTTGTGTTTTGGGGCTATCACCATATTTCTTAGTTTATATCCTACCGAACCTCTTAGATATTAGAAATGGAAAAAGTTCATCTTAAGATGCATCTGATACTCATGGGGAACAAAGATCCAAAGATATTTTGAGTTAACTTAGATGAACTATATTTTCCACCGCATTAGAAAATGGAAGGAAAGGACGAATTAATGGTAACGAATAAAGGACCGTAACTTAAGTGATTCCAACACTTAGATTATCAAACTTCAAAAGAAGCAGTTAGGGCAAAAGGATAAGATTGCCTTTGCTTACTATAGAATTTCCAATCTTAAACAAATCATTGAGAAAATCCAAGCTTGTCACCAAACGGATCAGGAAGATCTTTAGGATGTCATCTACCGGTTCGAAATCAACAAACTCTTAGACTAGTTATAGCTTTATCCTAGCCACAGGATGTGTGGTATAAATAAAAACGCTTGTCAAATTTGGACTATATATAGTAAAAAGGCAAGTTATTTATAAAGAAATTCCGTTACCGTACCTTATTTCCAGCGTATCCTCTCCTTTCATCATATCTCCACTCATTTGCATCATTTTCTCCGTTTTAATCATTATGAATATACCATAACCTCTATGTGCTTAAAATTTTTAAAATAAGCATTATCTTTAAGCATTTTTAAGCATCACAATTCTTTTTTATTAATTTTCAAAAACTATGATATCATTCTTACTAAGTGTTATCACTCTGTGTAGACTTGCCTCCCAATGAAGGATGTCAACATCTGAAACATCAGCCATATCTTTGATGACATCCAGCAGCTAATTAATGATTGTCATTTCATCAACTCTGGAATGCACATGCTGCATCAATGGCATGTGCTCGTATCCCAACAAGGAACACTGGACCTATGGAACTCCTGTAGCAAAAACGAGAAAACTATAAAAGAAGTTTGTTAGCTGTTACTTTCTCATTCATGGTACTAGAAGGAAGCATTGTCCCTCATTCGCTGGTTTGAACGGACTGAATTGGTATTTTCTCGTAGCAACTATGCTGAGGAAAACAAAGTGACATTTGCTACTAGTACTTTAACCGATGATGCCCTGTCCTGGTGAATTCTTACGATTACACTAGTGGATTAGTTCAAGCCAATCAAATCACTTGGACCAAATTGAAAAGACTCTTAACCAACAAGTATTGCCCTCGAACTGAAGTCAAGAAAATGGAAGACGAATTTTACAACTTAGTTGTAAAAGGAAATGATCTTAAGACTTACATTAGAAAATTCCAGGAATTAGCCCTTTTATGCCCAAACAGGTACCTAAATACTGTGATAACCTTATGGATGTCGTCATTAATGGATTACCAGATGTATTGAGGAAATGTTATTGCCTTGAAGCCTCATAACATTGTGATGAAGACATCATACATAGCCTGGGCCGGCCATGGTAGTATTTATACTCCCTCTCCTTGTCTTGGAGAGGGTTGGTTGTTCATTGTTGGTTGTTCCATTTGTTTACACATATTCCATAATACATTCATCCATTCCATCCAAGTTTCTCTCTAACAATCCAACCCACATATCACTTATTGTTCTTGGTTGATTCATTAGATTACTAGTATTCTTCAATCATTACCACCAACAGCAGGAAAGGAAGAAAGAAGCCTTCAAGATTTATACTGCCACCAACAGATATACTAGAAATCGTCCTTTGTGTGAAAGGTGCACCCTACATCACATAGGTCCTTGCATTGTCAAGTGTCGAACTTGCAACAAGATAGGTCATCTGACCAAGAACTGCAGAAGACCGACTACTGGAAACAACCAACAAACAGTATCCGTAACCTGTAATGCATGTGGAAAGAAAGGACATTATGCGAATCAGTGCTCAAAAGCAAACAACAGGGCCACAGGAAAACATACTTAGAGATGAGCTTAATTTTGTTCACTTTAGGATTTCTACCCTAGAAACAACTCTCGAGGATATTCAAGTTTCATCAGAGTCTTCTTCAATCTAAAATACTCCAATCATCAAGCTACAATCCTTTTTGTTTGTTACTTATTCTAGAATCCTGCTACGAGATACGTAGCATAAGTATCAACTCTTTTAGAATTTCATATGTAAAGTTATCCATGAAATAATAAAGTGATAATTCCATTACATCTTGCTATCTGGTGGTATCAAAACTTGTCATCGTTTGTAAATTCCATTAATCATATTATGTTCAAACTCTGAATACTCTCCTTATACAATTGAAACATAAATTTTCATCCTCGATTATACAGGCATCAGTACAATCAACATCTCAATATTATCTAACCATTCATGATCATATCATTTTCTACACATTACCATATCGTGTTTTTATGCTTAGGTAAGACGATTTATGATCATCTTATTGAAATGAATTAGGTCACTTCTTTATTAGAATAAGGAAATTATAAATCTCTGAACTATGAATTTATAAATTCTCAGTTACAAGAAGTTGAACGCTTCTTTTTGTAAGTGACAAATTATAAATAAGTAGGCTTAAGTATATAACATACGTACAAACAAGTTTCTTTCAATCCGTTTGTACAAACAATTCCTTAATCATTATCATTATTACCTTCAATAGTTGTCCATTTCCAAATCTGTATCTTACGTGACTAGCAACTCTCTTACAAATTCATAATCATTCCTTGACATCACTCATTCCATGATCTCCGTATTCTAAAATCTTTTGTTATATTCTGCAACGTAATAACAAGGAAACACACAAGAATCTATACAATGTCAAATGATTTCAATACCACTAGGTATGAAAATTTTGACAAAGACTTGTGATAGCATTCTTATTCAACGTTAAATTTTAAAGGTTAATGAATAACGATTCTTTGCGATCAGAGTAGCACAACAGAAACATGGTATTCCATCCACCCAGGTTCTATCAAGATCAAAAGAAATTCTATTGGCTGTCATCAAAAGGTGTGATCTTGAAAATAAGTAGACGTGTGAAAGGATGTAATTATATTTATGGTGCGCAACATAATTATAAATACATCACACACGTGGACTTGTGACCTTGATTAGCCTAACATAAATATCAAATTCATTCCCAGTACTTACATCTATTCCCAAATAATACCACTATAACTCTTAGCTAAATTTTAGGAAACCACTAAAAATATCGTACAAATTCGTCAACGCTTGCAAGCTGCAAGAGATGGATAAAGAAGTTACTCCAATATAAGGCGAAAGCCTTTAGAAATTCAATTTGGCAATTGTGTTATGTTTAAAGTATCACCTTGCAAATGTATCTTTCGATTCATGAGGAAAGCTTAATCCCCGATACATTAGACCATTCAAAATCATTTAATCAATTCACCCAGTAACATACAAACTAGAGCTTCCTAAAAAGCTTAGTAGTATCTACAATACTTTCCACATTTCTAATCTCAAGAAATACTTATCCGATGAATCTCTGATCATTCCAATAAAAGAACTTCAGCTCGACGACAAGCTCAACTTTGTAGAACAACCAGTAGAAGTTATGGACCGTGAAATCAAGCAACTCAAGAGAAGTCATATTCCTATAATCAAAGTACGATGGAACTCTAAAAGAGGACCAGAATTTACATGGGAATGTGAAGACGAAATTCATGCCAAATATCCTCATCTATTTTCAATCATCACTTCAAGTTCAATTAAATCTCGGGACGAGATTTCTGTAACGGGTGGAGACTATAACAACCCGCAATTTTCATAAATGTAAATGTCCATCTATTAAGTTAGATGATGTACAATCTATCAATTATATATGAACTCACCTTTTTAAACCATGACTCGTTTCTTCATTTTTATCCATTATAAACCTAAAACAATACGAAATAAGTTATAATATCATAATTACAACATTCTCAATCATAATCCATTATCATTTCATCATTCTACTTCAATTATACAAGAAACGAATCCAGAAAACCCTAATTATGCCCTAATTGGTGACTTTGAACGCCGTTTTCTCATTTGTCTACCCAGTAACCTAAAAACCAATCAAGCTTGATTAGAATCCTTAATAAAAAAGTCCTAGATTAGTAACCTGTCATTCTAGGGCCTGTAAACGAACCGGACGAACGCGAACGGAGGTATGTTCATGTTCGTATTATATAATGTTTAACCGAACAATAAACGAAACGTGAACGCATAATCGGAACCAAAATTGTTGTTCATGTTCGTTTATTTAGATTTGAACTTGTTCATGTTCGTTTATGTTCGTTCATTAATAAGTTAAACGAACGTAAATCGAACATAAATGTAGCATAAACGGAACATAAAGGAATCGTAAACGCTCATACTATATAACCAAAACGGACATATACGAACGTGTAACTAAGTTGTATTTTAAATGTCAAGTGTAAATAATAATACTCTAGCATAAAAAAAAATCTGTTTTACTTGTACTGTGACTATTATTGGCGCCAAAATTCCCGCTCATTAGAAGACCAGTTTCATCTTGTCACTTTCAACTTATCAATTTCAACTTTTTTTGTTCAATTTCAACTTTAATGTTTTATATAAGTAGTTAGTACTATATTAATATATTATTTTAGGGACCTTAAATACTTGATATATTAAATTATTATTTCCTTTAATAGTGGGATGTATTAGATTCGAGACGTAAAACGAACGAAATAAAGCGAACATTCAAATCGACGTCACGAACGTAAATAAAAAACAAAGCCGTTTGAGTTCACGTTCGTTTATTTAACTAAACGGACCAAAATTCTTGTTCGTGTTCGTTCATTTATTAAATAAATGAACATAAACGAATTTCTCGGCGAACGATTAACGAACGGTTCGCTGAACGTTCAGTTCGTTTACAGCCCTAGACTCATTCCTAATCAAATGTATACAAATTACAAGCTAGAAAACTCAACCCGAACCCTAAATGAGCCCTAGTGAACCCGAAACCAAAACCCTTGCAAAATAACCCATTTTAACTATTTTTCTTGCAACCAAGCACCTCAATGACAAGAACCTTACCTCCCTAGCTTCTTACAAGCACCTATTCTTCAAAATATCTTCCATTTTATATTGTAATATAATTCTTCCACAAGCCTCCTTAGTTTTTTTTCTTTTCTAGCCGCGGCAAGCAACAAGAGAAACAACACATCAAAGCTAGTTTTCTAGCTTATACACCACATCTACTAGCCTCTACACATCATATACTAGCCCCTACATGTGTCAAGATCAGATCTTATGAGTTTCTTAAGCTTCTTGGTCTCAAACTAGTATAAAAGGACCAAGATCTCCCATTTCTCAATCCCCTTCCTCCTCTATAACCCTTACATAGAAGCAATACTTTGCTCTAATAGATCCTAATTGATCTTAATAAGGCTCAAGTTCAGAAAGGAAGCAAAAGAAACCAAGAAACGAAGCCCGGGAGTCGTTACTCTAGCCATACGAAGCCGAAAGTCCCGATCTGACCCGTTTCCACCATTTTTGCTCCTTGAAGCTCAAACCCAGGTTTTGAATGTTTCAACTCTCTCCTACACTCTTATAAATATTCATATGATCCTAAATTACTCTTTTAAAGTTTCATAACCCAATCATGCTCATTTTGCATTTGAATCCAAAACCCGTAAGACACCCGAAACCCTAATTTCGCGTTTTTCTTAAAACTAAATGTTATACATGGTAAATTATCGTTATAATTCCGAACATGCATAAATAATGTTATATATAACCACTTTATTTCTTAGTCATGAAGGAAGTTGACTTGAAACCCACGCGTTTACACTTTTAAAACCCTAATTTCTCCCGTTTTACTTACTACTTTAACGAATCATTTATTAAACTTGTGGGTTTTTTTTTGGCGTTTTTTTAAAAAAAACCTTTTTTTTTTCATATTAGAGTTTATTATAACTTATAAATGTCGATTGAAATGTGAAACTAACTTGCATGACAATTTGGAACATGTTTGTGTAATTATAAATCCATGCTAGGGTATATATACGTAACTTTAGGAACTTAGAACTAAAAGGACTAAAAATTCATTTTAACAAAGTTATAACTCAGGGAGCTTATGCCACTTTTTAAAGTCCAAGGTTTACTTGATATCTTTCAAAGTTGAAGGACCAAAGTCGTAAAAAAATGCAAACCTCGAAGGGGTCTACTTGCAATTGGCCAAACCCCAAGGTCTAAAATGGAACAGGTTGAAAAAGTATAAAAACACATTTAAAACAGTACCAGACAATTACTTTAATATAAACAAAAGAATTAAAGCCCGACTTGTCGTGCTTAACATTTCCAGATACGGAGTAACAACACGCTAAAACCGATTATATCATATCACAAATTAACTAGGGTATACTTCTCATATTAAGAGGACTTCTCATCTCTTGGTATTACTTCTGCTGCGAGTTTATGGGTTTTACATTTAAAGTGCCACATAAGCTCCTCAAACGTTTTAAGTTAATCTGACTTCGGAACATAATGCTGGACCTCGAACGGTGATACAATACGAATTCCACAACTCATTCAATCAACTCATAACTCCTAAAACGAAAGTTCTAAGTACAATCTTCAAAGCTAAGACGTAGCGAACTACTCTACTCAAGGATTGTGGGTCGTGGCTGTTCTCTACTCAACATTAGCTATATCAACCCTTCCCTTGTGAAAGATTAGTGCCATAAGGTCGTCCAGCTTTCATTCTTTGGACATATTTATTACATCTACATATCAGAAGTGAAGTTCACATCAAACCTCACCTTTCAATCCTTTTTGAATGTTTTATAAACCCTGCGACTGGGGGCATAACAGCCTCTGTTCTACCAAAACTCTTTACATACACATTTATCTTATAACAATGTATTACTTTTCAAAGACTGATACATGCTTAAACCAGAATACAAAGTTTCTAAACTAGATCTAGCCTGATATATTACTGCCTAATGTACAGTTGAAAATATCTATGTTGGGTAGTAATCTCCCAATATTTCATTAATATCTCTTGGGTAATATCTCCCCATATTTTCTTTAATGTCTCTTTGGTAATAGCTCCCAATATCTCTTTAGGTAATATCTCCCAAAATCTCCTTTAATGCTCTTGGGTAATATCTCCTAATATTTCTTTAATATCTCTTTGGGTAATATCTCCCAATATTTCTTTAATATCTCTTTGGGTAATATCTCCCAATATCTCTTTAATATCTCTTTATGTGATTCATGAGTTTAGGGTGATAATACTGTTCTCCATGATAAAGAATGTTCTCATGATAAGTATCCCGGGCAATACCAGCATTTACACTATAACTTGTATTCAAATATTACATATCAAACTCTGACATTTTCACCCACCTTTGTGTGACTTTTTTAGCATTTTATCTAGGTACTTGAGCGCAAGTTGCGGCACGGATGTGCATGGACGCGAAGGTAGCTGACCTGTATCATTCAAACAGAAGTTTAAGATTTGGGACTGCATTATTGTAAAAAATTTCTTATTTATAATGAATGATTAACTAATTTTCCCACAACGTCTCTTTTAAAGTGTTTTCTCTATGATTAGGATTGTTGGTAGCCAGGAAGTAATACCCCAATTAACTTCCGCTGCTATATTGTAAAAATGGGGGTGTTACATCTAGTTTATTTATTGGGCTTAGGAATATTGATAGAGTCGAGAATAAAACATTTTCACGTCAAGTTGGACTAGACAATGTTTTCTCAGTTGGACGACATTTTAAAAATAACATTGTCCTAGTTTAACGAACATTGTTGAACAACGGGAAGAAAACACAACAAACACGATACATAACACTAAAAACGATCCGAATAAGATTCACTAAAACTCATACGGCTAAGATCGGAGCTCTCTAATGTCAAGGATCACGAAGTTTGATTTGGTATCCCCTTATTTGAGATGAGTGGGTATTTCAGAGGCGTCACTTATTTCATCATCGAGAGTTCCTTCTATTGTTCTAACCTTTTCTTCCAAACTCAATATCATCGATTGATGACTTGTTTTGAACGTACACAATTATGAATTGCAGACTTGGATTCATCTAGTTATACCTGATGTAAGGAGTTACATTGTAGTACTCACGGGTTATAACTATCACTTAAAGGAGTTACATTGTAGTACTCAGTGTCACACGCAAAAGACGATGTGGATAAGTTCAAGAGGTGTTGTACTTCTTATACTTTTGATGTTGGTATAGGGTACTTAGAGGCTTTCTTCTGCACCGTTCTTCAATCAACAACAGTGCAAGCTTAAGTAACAATTTGGGGATTTTACTTCATTTTCAAGTTTGGTATATCGAGTTTACTTCACCAAGTGATCACAGCAATAGCCGACAGAATACGAGGTTGTAAGTAGAGCCATATTGAGTAAAAGGTTGAGATATTGATCAGCAACTCTACACAGAAGAGTTAAGCACTGAACGTCAATGGTAGACTTTTACAGTCACAAGCAAATCTTTCAAAGTTCTTCAATGTCTTTCATAACTTTTCAAGATGTTTGCTTATGACAAGAACTTCTCGTGTATATGGGCGTACACGTCAATGATGCTTCTAAAAAAGGATGTTCAAAAAAACCATCAAATGGGGGATATACTGTACTTGATACTTTGATGCATCAGTCAAACTTTTCAGGGAAAGTAGTTTATACTACTTCACTTAGTATGACTAGTATGGTGTAGTGAAGTATTCTGCGATGCGTAAGAAGATTGTTGCTGATCTCTTGCATGTTTTCCCCAAACTGATATTTCACCAAACCGAATGTCATGATACAGTAGACGAAGCAATATTTAGATGTGTGGTTGACTGTTTCTTTACTAATCCGTATGTGCAACTTTAATGTCAATGTTAGAAGATCGTTCAAGCTACATCAAAGTTTCAGAATCTGCTCAAGATACGGATGTTGGTTTGGGGGGAAGCTGATTCAGAAACTTTGCCAAAAAGAAGTCCATGAAGAAAGCTTTTAAAGACATGCTGCATGAATTGGGGGGAAGTTAATCTAACTCATGCATACTACAATGGTTCCAGAACAAGTCAAGACAAAGAAGATCCAAGCTGGAGTACACGTAAATCAAGACCTAAAAGACAAGACGTCATCCTGCAGCATTGGAAGCGCCTTGAATGTCAATATATTATGTTTGTATCTGTACTAGTTTGGAACATTGTAATAATTATGTCTAAGCCGACATATTGGGGGAAAGCATTGTAGCCTTAAAAATATGTCGGCTAATAGCAAATTACATAGTAGAAATAGGTAAGACTCACAGGGACCTAAAATGTCTGAGGTAATAAGATAATTTAAGAGAGTCCAGACCTATATAACCCCATCCATACTTCCATGGAGGGGCGAGGATTCATTTTACTTGTAATAAGGTGTGTGTTTCTCTCTCTAGAATACACACATCTTTCCTTTCTCTCATAAATAAGAAGTCTAACCCCCACTTTGTTCAATCCGTCCCGACCTCCGATCATGTGCTCTTGTTATGATGAATCTTTAATGGTAACAGTTCAAAATGTTCATTCATCTGCCAATCACACAAATGAAGCATATTATCATTGCCTTCATAATTAGATAAAGGAGCGGGGGGCGGGAATGATCTTGTATACGTTATAGTGTGCTACAAGCAAGTTGTCAACAATTTTCATAAAATATACATGAAGAACAATTCAAAATGGCAACACAATAAGCCAAAAGTAAGTTGAAGTATTACCATGCATGGCTATAGAAATTTTAGAGAACACCATGCTGTTAAAAGAGATTGTTTTGCCCTTGTGAATATTCACGTTCATTATGCTTCAATTTATAGATATTACATAGGGTTTACATGCTATACAAAGAATAGCCATGGGTGTGAATTGGTACAGCTAGTCGACAGAAAATGATAAGAATCAGTACAGTTGTCTATTCTGATTTATAATATGTCTAATAGTGTATATGTTGTCTGGAGCGACAATATATGGTATGCCTAATACACCCCCTCAGTTTGAGGGAGGACTGCGAACACTCAAACTGGATCGAAAATCCGCAAACAAAGGGTAAGGAAGTCCCTTGGTGAATATGTCGGTGTACTGATATCTGGAGGGAACGTGTAGAACTCGTATATGGCCGGTAGCAACTTTGTCTCGAACAAAGTGGATATCAATCTCTATGTGCTTCGTGCGTTGGTGTTGCACTGGGTTGGCAGACATATAGACAGCACTAACATTGTCACAATACACCAGTGTAGCAGTAAACAAAGGGGCCTATTCACGCAGTAGATTAGGTATCCATGTAGTTTCAGCAACGACATTGGCGACCCCGCGAACTATAGACAGAGTGTGTTTGCGTTTTAGGAAGACTGATGACGAATTTTTGACCTACACCTTTTAAAAATATATATGAAAAAAATAATAACTATAAATATAAGATATACGTTTTATAATATATAATATATAAAGATAAGAGGGTACGAATCAAAAATCACACAATTATAGTAAATCCGAGAGTATAAATTCCCGGTCGTTATCCCAACGAGATGCAATTGAAAGTCGAGAGTCCGTTGAGAATCGCTGTTCTTGAATTGACAAGATTGATATTGGTTTTCTAAAACTACGAGAAAATTAAGGCAAAAACTTAAAATCACTTTAGGGAAGACTAATTTTAACTAAAAATGCAAATCGGGAATCCTAAACGGACCTAAAAACCCTAAATTATTAAAATTAAACCTAAAATGATCTTTTTGGTTTTTATAAGACTTAATTGACTAAAAAGCTAAAACAAAGAAAACTAGATTAAAAACGAAGGTGTTTTAAGCTAAAAATCACTAAAAATATGAACGGGAATCAATCCCGTTCTTTAAAAATCAAAATTTTGCAATTTTAACCCTACGAAAGCAAAACTATTTTTCCTAGGTTCTTAATGTTAAAAGAAAATTTTCTAAAAAAGAATTATTTTTTTGACTTTTTTATGATTTTTTATGAATTAAAAATAATTTTAAAGAAAATTAAATATAAAAAATACTAAACGTTTTATAAAAATTCTAAAAAAATCATGAAAAGTAACTTGAATGGTGAGGAATCTAGGAAAAATAAGCTTGTGAAAACAGCTTATCGAATAAGCTGTTAAATAAGCCAAAACAGTTTTATTATACTAAAAGGCCTTAAAATATGTATACAAATTAACAAGAGGAAGATTCTAACGAGAGCTGTTGTAGGCACAAAGGTTGAAGTGTCGGGTTATAACACTTGAGTCGAGATGTTGGTAGGAGACGTACCGCGAAGGTTCGAGACTTGCTCACCCGCGGGTTTCCACACTCATCAACAACAAACACAAACAACAAGTGTTTTTACATTCTTTGCCATCTTTTTTCTTATAACTTTGAGAGAAAAACACTAAAAATAAGCAACTTTCTTGACAAACACAATCTTTTTTATAGAACCCTATAAATAGGCACGAAAAATAAAGCACACACAATAGAAGAACAGAAATCGCTTATTTTACTCTTAAAGGCTTAGAATAGCTTAAACTGCTTTTGGGACAAATTCATAAGCACTACATCATGCACAATGAGACATTCATTTAAAATAAGCTAAGACAGAATCTAAAATAAGCGGCGAGACATATCTAAACAAGCACTTAGGCACCCAAAATAAGCTACCTACAATCTAAGCTAAAATGGCAAAGATAAACTCAAACAAACTCATAAAACCTTAGACATGTTTAACAGAAAGCAAAAAAAGCTTAAATAAGCTCTAAACTAAAGGAAAATAAGCTAAAGGCGACTTATTCCAACCAAATAAGCTATACTAATCTAGAATAAGCAAATGCAATAAGCAGATAAGCTTAAATAAGCCATCTTGTGGACAACTGAAGATGGTGACAATTCTTAAACAACTGGTATGATTTATCAAAATTTTCTTTATATATATATCATCATTCACAGAGCAAATAATCACTTCAGGGCTTTTGATACTTTATGGGAGATAAGCAACATTGAAAAAGCATTTTGAAATTCAGATAAGCACTTAAAAAGCTTCATGAAAAGGCTATCTCACACTGACTCAACACTTGGACAATTTTTTGATAAAGTTTGCAATTTTAACAAAACCACACTTTTGAGCTTAAAAATAAGCAAACAAACAGATCCTTATGGACTTGTTAAGTACAAAACAGATTAAATTTTTAGACCTCTCAGAACTATTAATCAACACTCAAAAAGGAGTTTGAAATTCAGGATAAGCAACAATAAGCAAATGAAAAAGCATTTTCTCAAACTTTTTGAAAACTTAGCAATCTATGACAGTTTTGGCAAAAACTCAAAACAACAATGCAGGCTATTAATCTTGATTTCTAACCTCTTTTAACACATGAATAACCACAAAAACTTCACAAAAGCAACAATAAGCAAAGCACAATCAAATAAGCAACTAGAATAAGCTTAAACCAACAGATTCAAACCACAACTCCTCAAAACCTTAAAAATGAGTTTTACTACTTAAAAACTTTAACAAACTGATTTTTAAGACTACTTTAAGCTAAACTAAACTGACTTAAGTGTCAAATTGCAATTTTAACCCATTTTGACCCATTTAAGCAGTTAAACCAAACACCCCTTTAAAACTGTTTTTACCAATTTTAACTTAATAATTTGATTTTTAGTGAACAAACCCTGAAGACCAGATTATAAATAGCTTATAACAAGCCCAATGAACAGCTTTTAACACTTAAATAAGCATCAACAACAAGATTAAAGATTATGCAATTTCAAAAGCTTAAATGGACAGATTTTAAGATTACTTGCACAAATGACATAGAAACATGAAACAAACATACATAAGCATTAAACAGCATTAATAAGCATAAACAAACAAATAAAAACAGGTAATAAGCAATACTAAGCAAATGATAAGCTACAAAATGCAAATAAGCTAAAAATGGAAAAAGAGGGTGTACCTTTGTCCTTTGCTTAAACAAGGACACAAAGGCTCAATAAAGCTTATCAACAAGCCCTGGCTTGTAACATAAGCCCATCCATATCAAGCTTATCATCCAAGAGCTTTTTGAGTGATTTTTTTCTTTTTTAGTTTTAAAAGTGGACTTAGGCACTATAAGTTATTGAAAAACTTATAATGCTTAAGTCAGAAGCTTTAGTAAGATTTAAAACAGGTTATGTGAGCTTATGAGAGAGCTTATAAAGAGCTTTTAAAACATAAAGTGAGCTGAAAACTTGAAAACAGATTTAGAAACAAACTTCAAATTCCATTGATTTAAAACTTTACAAGGAAAAACAAAAGTACATTAAGCTAATTTAAGACTAAAAATAAGCTGAAAAAAAATAACTAGGTAAAAAGACTAAGTGCCTCAAAGGCTTACAAATGAGCCTACTTATACTAATCGAAGGAAAGGTTGGTTTTGTTGGTGGGGAGGGTACTAGGATTGTTGCTTCTTTGTGGAAGCTTTTGCAGGCTGCTTCTTGTGTGAAGAGAGGTCACAAATGTCATCATAGCCGTCCAAATTTAGTGCTCCCCAAGTTGTATGATCAAAGCCATTGATTTCTTGTCTTTATTCCTTGACGAATGGGATGATTGGAGATTGCCAAGGTGGTAATTGGTAGGAAAAGGTGTGGGGTGTGTAGACAAAGTGGAGAAGAAAGGGGAATAGTGTTGGGGTTTTTGGCGGGTAGTGAGGACAGACACACGTTTGGTGTGGAAGATGATGAACAGTGTACGCGCCTTTTTTAAAAGTTCTTGATGTTGGAAAAAAGATGTCCCTCAAGTGTATATCTTTATACACTTTGCAAAGACTTTGTGGTGTTCATCTTTGGTCCTTAAAGTTTTTGTTGGTGTTGCACCGTTAGTCCTTTTTAGGACTAACGGGGTTAAATTTAAAAGGGAAGTGGGATAACGGGATTATAAAGGTGTTGGTTTGGGCTCTTTGTTGGGCCGAATATTATAAGAAATAAGTGTTGGGCTTTTTAAGGTTTAAAGGTTTTGTAAAGATATAAGTGGTCTTTCTCGGGCCCACTAGGTGGGTACGGGTGGGCCTACTTTTGGCAATTTAGGTTTTCGGGTTTGGTTTTTGAGGCTCTCTCCAATTCCACTTCCCGGGGTTGACTTTGACTTGATTGAAATTTGACTTTTTGTTGATTTTTTGTTAAACTTTTGGCGTAGGACGAGACTTGTTCTTATCACACTCCTTTCCAGTTCTCGTAGCTCTAGTTTTGTCGTTTTGGCTTCGATTTTTGTCCTTTTCTTGGATATCCATTACCTGCATAATACAAATGTAAAACATACAAATACAATGTATTTTTTATACGTTTTTAGTCATTTAAGTCTGATTTTAGTGGTCAAAGGTATGTGTATTTAAACACATACCAGGTACCACAACATGAATCTTATCAAAATGATATGCTTAATCAAAGTGTACAAGAGACGCAGAATTTTGAAAAATATCTTATTGATTATGTTCCAGATACCAAAATAACAAGTGATAGTAATAACATATCTTATGAACAATATCTGCAACAAACGCAAATTATGAGTGTTCAAGATACTAACTCTTCTACACAACAAGATTCTTTGATAATATCTATGTTTGAACAGATGTCTTAATAAATGTCTAATCAGGTAACTCAATGGGAAAGGTTAATCAGGAAACCATAACTGTTAATGAATCCTTAACTGCTGAGCTTGAAAGATATAAGGAATTTATCAAAACTTTTGAACAAAGATTTAATGTTGATTTGAACAGTCAAGAAAAAATGATTGATTGACAAATGGATGATATGATTCGGGATAGGTATGCACTTAAGTAAGAAATTGACTCAGTTAAATAGACTCTTTCTAAACAAGTCAAGGAAAAGGAATCGTTATTGCAAACATTAACAGTTTTCAAAAAGGAATCCAAAGAAAAAGAAGATAAATATATGGATAAAGAAATTGATTTAGAAAAGAAAATAAAAGAACTGGATAATATTATTTATAAAGTGGGTCAATCTGCGCAAACAATGCACATGCTAACAAAACCACAAGTGTTTTATGATGATACTCACTAACAAGCTTTTGGTTATCAAAATCCGTTTTATCTTAAGAAAGCTCAACGGATTAGGCCAACGTTGTATGATGGAATTATGATATCTAAGAAATATGATGTGATTTCTATGGTTGATGAAGAAGAGACTTTGATTTTAGAGAAAGAGAGTCGATAAAAAATGCTTGCAAAAAAAATGATCCGATTATGAAAAAACAGAAAATTAATACTTCTCCAATTTATTATAACAAGTTGAATAAATTGGCTGAAGATTTTAGAAAATGTTTTGTTCCACAAATGAAATTGTTTTCAGAACAAGCTTTCTGGTTATCGCTTTCAAACTCTAAGTCTAAACAACTTGATATTATTCAAACACCAGTTGAAATAGAGGTTCCTAAAGAACTTCCAAAGATAAGTTTGGTAAGAACAAGTTTTCAAAAGCTAAAAAATCACCTTGCCAGTTTTGATAAGGTGGTGAAAGTAAGAACTACACCTGATGCAATAACTGAAGGGTTATGGGGTTTTAAACACACCAAAAAGGTTTTCAAAGAAGAAGTCATTCCATTTATAAATTCTTTACGGGTATTATTTAAAGATTTTTAAAATGGTCTTCATAGTAAACTTAATGAAGTGAAAACAGTGTTTAACCAAATGGAAGCTGCTGTTAAACAGTGTGTTAGGTCTTGTTTATCTTGAATCATACATAATCTACCATGAAAGCTTAGAGAGAATAGTAAAGGATGGCAAGTATTTAATTTTCAAATGATATAAAATGGAGGGAAAAATGGAAAAGATTATTACAAGGCTTACCCCTCTAATGGTGATTAGGAAGGGTATTTATAGGAGAGGGAAAGAAGCTTCCCTTCCTTTATTTTTCTAATGTTTCACTTCTAGTCCTTATACTTTGGTAATTATGCTATTTCTTTCTTTTAGCATAATAAACCTTATTACAAGCTACTTTATTCTTAACAAAATAAAGACTAATGACTAAATATAATTAACCCACATAATCAGCACTTTTTATGAACCTAACAATCTCCCCCTAAGGGTCGATTATTTTGGGCGTTCCCTTCGTTGTCCAAGTGGTCTTCCATTCACATACATCTCTCATATTCTCATCTGGTTGCGATACTTCAATCTCACTTCAATTTCTTCTTCAAACAATTTCAGATACTCAACCTTATCTTCGGTGAGATCTCTTTGTATATAGCCATACTTAACATCATTATTGTAACTCTTTAGACCTTCTAATACTCTGTTTAGTGTTGCATCACAAAACTTATGAATCTTTGAATGTCTCATCACCCTTTTCTCTTTCTTGCTATTCTTGTATATTATTCCATGCACGGGCTTATAGATGATGGAGAACATTTTTTGCTTTTCAATTCCTAGAAAAGATATTGTTGGTGCAGTAAGATTAACTTTTTGTTGATAACTTTCTATTCCAAGTTAAAAGTCATGCACTCTTTCCCATATCATTGAACTTCTGATGAAAACTAATAAAGACCACAACAGACCTGTTTCTGCATAATCAGGTACCTTGCCATTCATGATCAACAAGTACATATTCTCAATATCATTCTTATTGAGATTCTTGTAATCAGACTCGGTAATTGACACTATGCACTCATTGGCTCTTCTTGAAACTATCTCTGTGATGAACTTATGTTCATGGCCCAGTTCCTAGTACGTCTTAATAACTTAAATGATCTTTGAATTCGAATAAACAACTTCCTTTGGTTTTCCAGGCTCTTTTTGCCTCTTTATGTAGAAGATCTTTGCATGAGGATTCTTCCAATGTTTAACATCATATCGAGCATAAGGATTAAATTTCTTTACACACTTATTCACCCATCTGGAAGTCCATTCTTCGATATCAACATCATTGAAGATAATTGCAGGAAACTTGTGAAGTGACAACACTATCTTCTCAGGCCCTAAACTTCCTTTCTTCAAATACAAAAGATCTTGATTTATCAGAGACAATGCTGGAGCTTCAGGATCTCTCTGACAACTTTGAACTAAAGGTGTGGTCTTTTGTAGATGTGGAGAAGCAAGAATTTCCTTTCTGCTTTCCCAAATAATGTCACTCTTCAAGAAATTGTTCATCTGATCAATGTGATATTGATGCTCATCTCCTGAAGTACATCTTTGTCTCAACATCTCATCAACAATTTTCTTTAGCTTTGCCTCATTAATGGTCAGTGACACTTCTTCCATGATATCTTGTGATACTTGCTTCATTATTATTTCATCATCACCTGAAGCATAAGAATCAGTCAAAAAATCATAATCATCTGTTTGCTCTTGATTCCTTAAAGATGATTGACCTTGTTATTTTTCATTGACTTGTCCAGATGACTCTCTAGTCACATGTGCTTTATACTCAGATGTCTTCTGCCGCTTTGCACTATTCTCCCCCTCAGGATGAGCATCATCATGAGGATCATCCTGATCTATTAGGCGAACGGCATGAGTTCTACAAGTAGTCTGAGGTACCTGAAGTGTCTCAAATTTTATCTGAAGTTCCAGCCATATTGCTATCTCTTGTTGCTGCAACTGAGGATCAGATTTCATTGATAGATACAGTTGATATTGTTGTTCTGGAACAGATGTTGTTTGTGGTTGAGCTGGATGAACATGAAGAATATGTCCAGACATATAACTTCTTACAAACGCATCAACCAGAGAAGGAATGTTAGTATCAATTGCATTTTAAATCTATGAGGAAATTTCAGTCTGTAATTTCCCAAAAGCAGCCCTTTAGCAATTATATTATCTGTCTCTTCTTTATTCTGTTGCCTTTCCAAAAGCAGCCCTTTTGTAACATACACTAGAACTTAAACTTTAACCTGCTAAGGAACTTGCTTTTCGACTTGCTCCTTGATATGCTTATCTACCATAGTGGGTAGTAATTCAACCATTACTTCCTGGAGATGATCAGCAAGAGTATCAAATGACTTCCTTGACAAGAACTTTGCCCTCAGATGTTCAAACAAATATCCATAACGTCCCTGTAACTCCTGAAAGAAACTCTTGTAGCGTTTGAAACGAGCAGGTTTGGCTTTGAATAATGATAGAAGTCGGTTTGTGGTAGATAACTTGGTGTTGAGTGAACTTGATGATGGTGTAAGTGTAGTATCAGTTACCGTCAATTCCTGGAGTTTCTCAGTATCCGAAGATACGAGATCAGTATGAATCCTAGGAGATCTAATTGGTGTGGGGAATGGTGTACTCCTAGACTCCTCTACAATCTTCCCTTTCTCCCTTCGCTTTAATTCATACACCTCATCAGTTATTTCTTCCTCTTCTTCATTAACATTCACAGGTATTACAACATTAGTAATTTCCACCTCTTCATCATTAGTAATCTCCACCTCCGGACTTTCCTTATCACTCCTGGGCTCTAACCTAGTGCCGGGAATATTTTGATCATCATTCCTAGGGATTGAACTATCATCAATAACATTCTCTGGTCCTTCCACCATCTTTTCAATTTCCACAGATGCCAAGTGCTAGATGACAGGAATGGTCCCTGAGGACTAACCCCGACAACAAACTAAGTCTTAAAAAGAAGTCGAAATTAAAAGTGCTTTTCAGCTAAAACTTAAAAGAGCAAAGTTGTAAAGGAAGCTAGGGAGAACAACTTTAACAAAAGCACTATGGTCTGAAACTCAAAGATAAGCTCTAAAAGAGCTGCCTCAATAAGCTGTTACAGAAACTAGGGGTTTGGGCTTAGTTTTACTAAAACAGCTATAAAAAGCTCAAATTAGGCTTAAAACTAAAAAGGAAAAGTGATCTAGAAAGCTTATGATGTGCTTAATCTAAAAATGCAAAGAAAACTAAGCTAGAAGTACTTTTAAACTAATGGAATCAAGCATGAAATAAACAAACTCAGAAAATAAGCAAGATAGCACAAATTCCAAATGAGCTTAAAAGCTTAAAAAGCTAAACTAGACTCTAGAACTTTAAGGACTTATTAAACTACTTATAATCTATCTAATTAAGCTAGAAAATCTAGACCCATAAGCTAAATTAACAAATTTAAATCCTAAGTACTGTTTTTGGCTTTTTAAGGTTTTTTATGACTTTTGACAGCAAATTAAGCTAAGACAATAAGCTAGAAAACAAAATTAAAGACTTAAACTTATATTAAGCTATATTAAAACTCAAGTCCTACTGAATTTGATAAGCTAAATCCTAAAATTACTGAACTTAAAACTAGGCTAAAGGTAGCAGTACTAACTGGTTAGTTAGTACTGGTAGTGTAAATATCAGCAGTACTAACTTGAAGGAACTGCTGATGCAATTTTGACTTCTAAGAACAGAATTAAGCTATGAAATAAGCTAGGAAATATAAGCTAAAACTAAATTCATAATAAGCTATGACTAAACTTAATACTACTGATTTTGGCAAGCTAAAATTTAAGCTAACAGTACTAACTTATGGTTAGTACTGGTAGTGAAAAGGTTTAACAGTACTAACTTATGTTAGTACTGCTAGTGCAATTCAAGAGTGCACTAAACCAATCACCCCTTTTAGATTTTGACAGATTTGAGAAAAACTTTTTAAGAGAAATCTAATGAACAAATTCTAAATACCAGATAAAAACTAGCTTAAAACAAACTTAGCAATCATGATTAAACAACTGAATAAGTAAAATTCTAAGATCTTAACTAATTAAACTAATATTTTTGGATTTTATGAGTTTTTATGACAGAAATTGGTAACTAATGATCTATAACTATTTAAGCAAAAACAAACTAGAACATATAACTAATAAGCACTAGAAGAGATATTTAAACACTAATAAGCAAAGAGAATAAGCAAATAAGCAATATTAAACATATAAGCTATAACTAAGCAATTTAAACTGAAATTAGAGAAGAATGAAAAGAGAAACTTACTTGATCCTTTAGCTAAACAAAAGGAACCAATAAAGGCAGCTACAAGCTCTCTAGCTTATGAATAAGCTAGAGTATAAGTCCTTGGGATCTCTTCCAAGTTAAGATCCCCTTCCAAAAGCTCAAATTTAGTAAGATCCATAATAGATTTAACTGATTTAAGGTTTAGATAAGATTAATACTGAATTCAAACAGCTCTATTTCAGCTTATAGACTGAAAGAGCTTAATATGAGCTTATTGAGATAATTTTGGCTTATTAAGAGAGCTTATGACTTTAAATGAGAGCTTAGAAAATGAGATTTAAAACACTAAAAACTGAATTTCATTAATTAAAGAAGCTGATTACAATACTTGAAAAAGGAAATTACATTTAAGAAAATTACGAATTTAAGCTAAAAATTAATAAAAACTAAAAATCGACTACTAAAAACTAGATAAAAGAAGGACTCCTTGTGTGTGTGAGAATGAGGCCTATTTATAGTGCCAAGCTGAAGCTTCTAGGACCTCTTGCTCTGCCCTCCAATCTTTAAATCTCTGCCATTCATTTCTTCAATCATTTGAGCTTCAATCGTGGCCGTTTGATCAAGATGTGGACACCTGAGGATTGCCAGCGTGTCATTCCCTTGATGTGACGTTTGTGTTAGTTTTGTGAGTAAATTAGCACAAAAACCCACCACTATTTGTGCTTCTTTCATTGATTGATGTGGCATTGAGCTTGAGCTAGGATAAGTATCCCCTTGATTAGACTAAATTATCCCTGCCATCTTGTAAGAGAGACCTTGAATTGTCTTCCGTACCCTTTAATTTTCATTTGCCCCTTGTTTTACCATGGGAGTGAAAATGGGGGAGACGATGAATAGTAAAAGTGCTTCCCGCCCCTTCTTCGACAGTTAAAACTGTTGAACTTTGGGAAGTTTACACAAATGGCCCCTCTCTTTCTTTTCTCTTTTTCAAGTTATAAATAACTTTTGGAAATTGCAAGATTGGTCCTTGTGGATGTTACAAAAGGAAATTGGCTAAGGATTTGGGCTTCGGCTTTGTACTCTTCTTGATTCTCGTGTCCGTGTTTGCTCGCTTTTTGATTGTTTTCTTGTGATTTTTGACTTATCCGTACCTGCACACACAAAACACAAATACAAGCATATTTTTGCCATTTTTGGTCTGTTTTGGGTTTAATTGGGTTATTTTAGGTACAAACGGATATGTGTATTTTACACTTATCACTGGCCTCATCCTGATAGCTCCAGACGATGTGGAATACTCTTACGCGCTTTGTTTGAATTTCTCTAACTCCAACAATGATACTGAGTATAAAGCTCTACTGGCTGGACTACGGATAGCCACAGAGATGCAAGTAAAAGACATCCATGCTTTTGTAGACTTGCTAGTAGCTAGTCAGGTAGAGGGATCATATGAAGCTAAGGGGGAAAGAATGATAAAATACCAAGAAAAGGTCTTATAGCTAGCTGGTGCGTTCAACAGGTTTCGAATAACTCACATCCCAAGAGTAGAAAAGAAGAAGGCCCGACCTAGATGACTCCAATCCGAAAGTACATTGATAAAGGAATGTTGCCAGAAGACCATGTGGACGATAGAACTCTGATGGAAAAGATTGGGAATTATACAATGGAAGATGGAGTCCTGTATAGGAAGTCTTACTTGGTTTCATTGATGAGGTGCGTGGGGCCTTTGCAGGCCAATTACGTTATCATATAAGTATACATGAGCTCATGCGGAATACACGATGGACCTAGAAAGGTAGTGGCTAAGGCCATGAATCTGGGATACTACTGGCCCTCTATGCATAGAGATGCCAAGGAGTTGATCAGAGCATGTGATGACTGCCAAGCACATGCATCTGTAGCCAGACTCCCTAAGGCAGACATGATCTAAGTAACATCAACATGGCCATTTATGAAGTGGAGTATGGACATAGTAGGACCTTTCCCGGAGGGTCCAAGAAGGGTGAAGTACCTAATCGTAGCAACCGGATACTTTACTAAATAGATGGAGGCAAAGCCATTAGCTACCATTACTGGTAGGTAAGTGGTGAACTTTACATGGGATAATATTGTCTGCAGGTTTGTGATCCCAGCTACATTCATCACAGGCAACGGAACTCAGTTTGTGAATGATCCTTTTAAGAAGTGGGCTAAAAACTCAAGATCCAGTTAGTCTCTACTTAAGTTTATCACCCCCAGGGGAATAGAGTAGTAGAAAAGGCAAACAGAAGCCTCTTGAGAGGAATTAAGACCAGGATGGAGAAGGGAGGATCAGCTTGGGCTAAGGAGTCACAAATGTGTTGTGGGTACATCGAACAATAAAGAAGACCAGCAATGGTGAGACACCTTTTAATTTAACCTATGGTACTGAGGCTGTTATCCCTGCGGAGATTGGCATACTAACACACCGAACGTCCAAGTTAAATGAGAAGACTAATGACCAGGAGCTTCGTTTGAATTTAGACCTACTAGAGGAACGAAGGGAAATAGCAGCCATAAGTGAAGCCAGATACAAGCAACATGTCGAGAAGTATTACAACAAAAAGGTGCGACATGTGTAGTTCAAAGTGGGAGAGTTTGTACTCAGGAAAAATGAAGCATCAAGGGCTGCTAACACAGGAAAGCTAGGACCTACCTGGGATGGACCTTACAAAGTTATCCAAGCATTCCAAAGTAGAGCCTATAAGCTAAGTAACTTGGAAGGGGAAGAGATACCTAGGACCTGTCATGCTTGTAACATTCGAAGGTGCTACATGTAAAGTACCAAAGTACCTTTATTTCTACTATGTCTCCCTACCGGAGAAGCAATTTTCAAAGTATATACTTACTCTGAAGGTGAATTTAGATATTAGTGATGTATTGTTTCTTCTAACATGATATGAATGAAACAAAATTTTCTCATATTTTCTCTTAAGTTTTTATGTCTAATTTTTTTATCATAATGTGACTATACTATAATGGATGGCTTGCTACCTTCGTACGAATAGGGTGACTCCTACTAATTAGTTCCCCGTGATGAAACTAATGCCATTGGTGGGTAGGCTAAGCAACCTTTGCTAATTGACTCCGCAATAGGAGGGTGTGAAACAAACACCTTTCCCTCTCGCACGTAATAATTGTTCTTCAGTGAGTAGCTACACTAGATAGAGAAAGTAACATGGTAACATTGGTTCGAATGTTGCATCAAAATACATACGAGCGTAAACCATACCAGTAGAAAAGGGTGACACGAGCATATTGATTTAAGTGTTGGGTTTAAACATTATCACATGTATATGGGTATGTTAAAACTTTTACAAAATAAAAACAATGTTTAGTGCAACCCAAAAGCTGCTAAGGTAGGCTCAGCTTAAGCCCTAGAATGCGAATCACAGCTTAAAAGCTGCTCCAGTAGAACCAGACCAGACACTAACGAGATAGGCTAGACCAGGTACTATTCTGGTAGGCGCTGGCATGGGACGTATGTTCCAGGCATCTGTTTGTCAAGTAACAAGGTGTTGTAGCAATACATCACAAACATACACTCATGAAATGAATAACATAACATGATATGCATAAGTAACCAACATGAAAATAATAGAAAGTTGTTGAGGTAAATTTATGTGGGATGCTTGAGCTTGATAAAAGTGACCTCAGCGGTAATAAAGATCGAGTTTAGCTTGGTTCCTCCGGAGTATAGTCCTTTGTCTCCTAGCTAAAAATAAGAAAGAACACCATTAGCTCGCCCCGAGGTGTGAGTCCGGGACCAACTCCGTCATGAAAGTAAGTACAATGATTGTGCGATAAATGTAGAAAATGTAAAGTATGGTCCAGAAAGGTGTTGTGTGTCATCCCGAGGAAATGAGCTCTCCTTTTATACCAGTTGGGATTCGCTACAAGACATAACCGTGGGGCTCTCTCTTGGTATAACTTGTCGGCTACGTGTCCCTTCAAGGATAGTGGTCCTTCACAAAGACTATACCTTTGTCTGATTGTCCTTTGATGTTGTGGCATTAAGACGGAGCTAATATCTCCGGACCTAATATGTCCTTTAACATACCAGCTTCTTCGAAATTCTAGTGGTGACTCCGGACCTGATTTGTCCTTCGACAAGTCAGCATCTCCAGAGCGTTTGTTTAGTTTAGCCCGTGTTAGTTTGGCAGAAGCATCTAAGCTAGTTTTACCCTTCGGATGTTTTGAGAGAGAATATACCTCATCATGTCCCCCTAGTCTAGTATCTGCCAAGCTAGCTTGTCAGTGCTAGACTTCAATGTGCCTTATGTTATTAATGTTTCTGCTTTTGCAGACGTGGCTTGTTTTTTGTCCACATATTTTCTTTGCAACGTGTCATGTGATAACTTTCCAACCGTCGCGCCCTTTCCTTCTTTCCCTATAAATAGCAGCATCCTTTTTACTTTTCACTTTATCCTTGCTATTTCCGGAGCTATCGTTTTTTTTTCTGCCGCTGTTTACTTTGCTCTAGACTTTTCCCTTTCCTTAGTACCTCTTTCTTGCCTTCTTACTTTTTCAATTATGGCTAAAAAGGATATGGATCTGTACCATTCTCGACTCACCCAAGATGATCTGAATGATTTAGTCATTAAATATAAGATTCCTCGCGATCTTCACCCTCGAATGCTCTCCGAAGAATTTGTGATGTCCGAGCCTCTAGATGATGCCATTGGTATTTATCATCAGATGTTTTATTTTTCTGGTGTTCGAATTCCTTTTTCATCGTTCCTTCTAGCCCTCATCAAACATTACAGGGTTCACTTCTCTCAGTTGGGTCCTTTTAGTCTTAATAAGGTCATTACATTCGAGGTGTTGTGTTGGTCTTTGCAGATACAGCCGACGGTGACCTTGTTTAGGGTTTTCTAGACTTTGTGCAAATAAGGTGATTGGTTTTCATTTGCCAAGCGTCGTGCCCCTTCTTCGGTCTATATTGATAACAACCATTCTTGCATGAAGCATTGGAAGAGTGGCTTCTTTTTTATTGATCGGCGGGCTATTCCGAATGCTATGGTTTGGATACATCCAGATGCAGCTATTGACGATCTAAGACCTGCTGCTAGTTCCTTTAACATGGCTAATGTGCGCCATTTGAGCACTCATGTTGTAAAGCTGAGGGATATGCTTGAGGGTGTGTTAGTTTTATCTGGGTTGAGTTGAGTTTGGAAGAGTTGTATCTATGATCCGGTGCTTTGGGTCGCCGATGAAAATGGTACGGGGGGTGCGTTGAACTGTTTGTGTTATATCTTTTAGCTTCTATTGTTTGCATTTATTTTTGTTTTTCTTTTTTTGTAGTTATGGGCATTCACGATTTTCTCTGCCTTCCTGAGTGGACCGGTGCTGAGGTCCAGGAGGAGCCCCATTTGGATGTTAGGCCAACCCTTCAAAGGCTTCCTTTTTATTGCAATCCTCTTGCTGCGGCTGATGCTTTTATTACTGAACATGCTCTGGAGGATCTTGTTGTTGGCACCCCTAGTTCCAAGATTGTTGCTAAGGCTAAATCTTCTCAGAAGCGAAAGGCGTCTACTTCTGGTGCCACTTCAAGCCATGTTGTTAAGCATACTAGGTCTGCCTTGGCTCAATCGTCTAGTAGTACTACTCGCCCTAGTTTGTTTGTGGGTGATGATGATGAAAGTGATGCTGATGATGATGCTTGTGTTAAGACTTTGTTGGTTGCTCCTCTTTGTTCAGCTGATGTGATCCATTCCTCAGGGAACTAGGGTAGAAGCTCCGTTGCTCCTGCTATAGAAGGTTCTAACACTTGAGGTAATTGTTTTTTATTTCTGCCTTGTTTTCTTCTTTGTCTTCTTTCTTTATCTCATTGTGTTTTTATTTTACAAATTCTCGAGGTAAGGGCGTTATGGTTGATGATGCTGCTGTACCATCTACTGGTGTGAGTTGACAGAGACCGTCCTCTGGACCTGCTCCCTTATTTAGGGATGTTTCCGGTGATGCTATTCATACGGACTTCTTCCCTTTTTCCGCTGGTCCTTATTATGCCACATATCTTGAGGATGGTGTTGCTGGGAACTGTGAGTTTACTCAGGAGGAGTGGGATACCCCCTGCCGACCTACTTTCGAAGTTCTAACGAATGAGGTTTTTAAGGATCCTGCTATTTGCAAGACTATTGTTGATCGGTTTCCCACACCAGGAGAGATGGTCCGTGTTGAGAGTTTTTCGGATGATTAATTGACTTTAAAGATGAGTGTGTTGCACTGTATGATGATGTCACATGGTGGTGAGCTTCTTGCTGGCTATCATGGGTTGAATCAATCTCATTATGAGTACGTGTTATCAATAGATTCTAGGCTGAAGGGTTATGAGGAGGAGGTTGCTAGCTTGATTGGGTTAGAACTTCAAGTGTCTACCTTGAAGAAGGAGGTTTATGGACTTACTGATAAGCTTGCTACCTCTGATGCTTCTTTTGCCAAGTACAAGGCCAAGGGGAAGGAGAGGAAGAAAAAGATTAAGTCCCTTACTAAAAGTCTGGATAATTTACATTCTAAGGTGGCTCGTCTTTCCGGCGCTCTTAATCAAGCTACTATTCTTGATGCTGAAAGGGTTGAGGAGTTTCTACTGTTGAAGGCTACTCCTATAGAATTTTCTTCCTTCTTCCAGGGCCAATTCCAGGGTTTGGTCCAAAAGTTTCTTGCTTCGGATGAGTTTAGTAGAATTCAAGGTGAACTCTTGTCTTTGGCTGCCAGTGCTGGATTTGAGCATGAGTTGAGTATGCATCTGACTAAGGATGAGTTTGTTGTTGTGCTGAATAAGATGGTTAATTTCATGCCTAGTATACATGATAGGCATGCTGAATCCTCCCCCCTTGTTGCTCAAACTGACTATCTTTCTTAACAAGATTTCTAAGCATGTGACTGAACCTCTATCGGTTATCCTTCAGCTTAAACCTGAGAAATTGGCTCGTCCGGCCAACGTCCCCATAATAAAGGATACTCGTTCTTCTCCTCCTGTTTCAAAAGAGTCGATTGTGACACTTGTTTCCAAATCCTTGGAGTTGTCTGTTAATGTTGTCCCTGCCTCCTCTATTGTTGCTTCAGAGCAGAATGATGAGTGTATGTTGCGGTTGATGGTTTGAACCTTGAGATGGCTGATAGTGTTGTTCCTTCCAAGTCTGGAGGTGTCTTTATGTTGGGGGTTTCTCATATTTGAGATGATGTCATTAAAGTGGCGGTGGTAGAGTCGGAGTGTGTTTCCTCTAGCCCTACTGATGTTGTGGTGGCCTTTTCTTTTGATGGGAAAGGTGATGTTTTGATTCCCTCTTATGTTGCTGGCGAAGAGGCTATTTTTAACTCCTTTAGAGTTTAGACTTAGTTTTTCCTTTTCCTTTTTTCTTCTCTTTTTTTAAGTCTATTTTCTATTAGGGGAGGGGCGTGTGGTATGCAGGAGAATACTTGTTGCTCCGAGCTTGGGGCAAACTAACTGTAGATGTGTTGCTATCCATCCAACAGATCCTGAGTCATGCCACCCACCCTAAGCCGACTGGCTTCCCCCCTAGGACCTTTAGTATAGCTGGTCAAGCCTTTGTAGGTTTAATGGGTTATATATTGCTTTCCGAAGCAAACATCATGCTGTTATACCCAGCCCTTGAACTTTCCTGGTTACTAGCTCATTAAGTATTGTTTTACTTTCTTTGTGTAACCACCGACTATGTTTGGATGATTGTATTACCGCCTTTATTCGGCTTTTAATAGGTACTTTGTAATATAATTTCTCTTTTAATATAATCCACTCTTTGGTACGCTGCTTGTTTATAATGTTTATACATTCGTATCTAGCACTTTAGCATTGGTTTATGCCTCAGAATGCCTTATGTTTGCTCTTGCTATATGTTTTTTGTATGATCCAGACGATTAAATCTGGACCACCTCATATACCGGAGCAAATGTTTATTAGCTATGTTCGTATACATTACAAGTTGCTTGTGTTTCCTTCCTCCCTTGTTGTTATATGTTCTCTCCATGATGTTGTTGTTCATCAGAGTCCCTTGCTTGGAATAAGGGATCACTATGTCGCCTTCGGCCTTATGCTAAAGTTTTCATGTTTTAACTTTGCCTTCCCATATGTATTTTATGTTTATGGGGTAAGTGAGTTCCTTTACTAATATCTAGAGGTAGCAAGCCATCCGGAGCTTACCATGCTTCATGTTTGCATCATTGTTACTTATCCAACAAAATTTAACTTTATCATGCTAAGGTAAAGATCAAATACTTAAATATAAAAATAGAAGGGCCCTCCGAGTGATCTAACACTTTGAAAATGGCTACCTCGGATGGGTAACATAGTGTTATTAGACATATGCTATGATTACAAGTCTATTTAGTTACTCTTGTTGTGGTGGCCCTTTCTGTTGATGGGAAAGGTAATGTTTTGATTCCATCTTCTGTTGTTGGTGAAGAGAATGTTATTAACTCCTTTGGAGTTTAGACTAAGTTTTTCCTTTCCCTTTTTTCTTCTCTTTTTTTGTAAGTCTAATTCTGTTAGGGGAGGGGCGTGTGGTGTGTCAAAGAACATGTTGTTCCGAGCTTGGGGAAAACCGGCTGTAGATGTGTTGTTGTCCCATCCAGTGGATCCTGAGTCATGCCACCCGCCCTAAGCCGAATGGCTTCCCCCTGGGACCTTTAGTATAGCTGGTCAAGCCTTTGTAGGTTTAATGGGTTGTAGATTGCTTTCCGAAGCAGACATCATGCTATTATGCCCAGCCCTTGAACTTGCCTGGTTACTAGCTCGTTTAAGTACGCGCGCGCGGCGCTCGCGCGCATTTGTGTAACCACCCGACTAGTTGGATGATTATATTGCGCATCGTTTCGGGCTTGTAATAGGTACTTTGTAATATAATTTCCCTTTTAATATAATCCACTCTTTGGTACGCTGGTTTGTTTCTCATAGCTTGTTTGTAATGTTTATACATTCATATATGTATTTAGCTATGGTTTTATGCCCCAAACACCTTATGTTTGCTCCTGCTATATGTTTTTGTATGGTTCGGACGATTACATCCGGACCACCTCATATACCAAAGCAAATGTTTATTAGCTATGTTCGTATACATTACAAGTTGCTTGTGTTTCTTTCCTCCCTTGTTGTTATATATTCTTTCCATGACGTTGTTGTTCATCGGAGTCCCTTGCTCGGAAGGAGGGATCACTGTGTCTCCTCCTCCAACTTATGCTAAAGTTTTCGTGTTTTAACTTTGCCTTCACATATGTATTTCGTATTTATAGGGTAAGTATGTTCCTTTACTAATATCCGGAGGTAGCGAGCCATCCGGAGCTTACCATGCTTCGTGTTTGCATCATTGTTACTTATCCAACAGAATTTGACTTTATCATGCTAAGGTAAAGATCAAATACTTAAATATAAAAATAGAAGGGCCCTCCGAGGTGAGCTAACACTTTGAAAATGGCTACCTCAGATGGGTTACATAGTGCTATTAGACATATGCTATGATTACAAGTCCGTTTAGTTACTCCCACTAGCTTCACGGTTGCAGTTTGGTTTTGTTCCTGGTGCATTGTTTGTTGTTTTCCCTTTCTTGCTGCTGCTTGTCTCTTCTACCGATGGTCTTGTTTTGATACCTACTGATACTTCCTGGTTGAGGTATTCCAGGTTTATGGTTGCTAACCCTGTTAACACTTCTGCTTTTAGGTTCAAGATTTTTAGGAGATGTGTGATTCGGAACCTATGGAATGGGACCGTTACATCTATAATTTCCTTTTTGTACCTTTTATCTTGTTCCGTTGCTGGCATATGGTTGTGTTCTACCTGAGCAACTAATGTTAATGAATCAATGAAGACATGCAAGTCCTTCATACCTTGATTAGCAGAGGCAGCTAGTCCTGCCAATAGTACTTCATAATACATGGCATAGTTGGATGCTTTAAACTTTAACCGGATGACATACGAATAAATCTTTTCTTTGGGGCTGACCAGGATAATTCTAATGCCCAAACCTTCTTCAATTGCTTCTTTGCCTAGGTATAATCTCCAGGCCCTTGGCATCAGAGTTGATTTTGTGTGGAGTTTCTTGCTTAGGTTGAGTGTTCCCCCTTCGTTTGCATTTGGTATCTTTTCTACTTACTCTCCTTGACCAAAGAACTTCCTTATCACTGACCCTTCAACCTCCTTTCTTTGGACGTACGAGTTGTTGTATGTACATATCTTGGTAGCCCATTTTCCCAATCGTCCTTCTCTTTTGGAAAGCTTTAGTTTTCTTTTATTAGTCCATCGGTTACC
>BQNB010051730.1:2712-40834 GCA_026074375.1 Tanacetum coccineum | reverse complement strand
TGTCATTTTTGGTTTGATTTTACGTCCTTTTCTTGGATATCCGTTTCCTGCACAAAATAAGTGAAAACATACGAATACAATGTATTTTTGGTACGTTTTAGGTCATTTAAGTCCGATTTTAATGGTGAAAGGTATGTGTAATTAAACGCATACCAATCATCCATTACGATTCAGCATTGCAGCTTCTTCCTCCGTACCATGAATTTGTATGGCACAGTTCTGGCATACTTTGAAGGAAGACGGATCAAAGTATAGGCTCAAGTTTATGCTGGATAAGAAAGAACTTTCTCTTACACTGGATGACTTCAGAACAATCTTTCATCTACCATAAGCAAATAACAACAATCATAATTCATTCGTGCCACCACCATCATTTTTAGACATGGTTCCATTCTATAAACAACAATTGGGCTTTACAATGGAGCTGAAGACATCATCAAGCTTTAAGACAACTGGTCTTCTGCAGCCATGGCAAACGTTATGCAAGATATTTTCCAAATGTTTGACAACACGTGTCACTGGATGGGATCAATCGCCGTTGCAGATAATGCAAATGATGTATTGATTTGTCAATAACATTCATGTAGATTATGCGGAGCTGCTATGGGAAGGACTTTACTATTCTCTTCATCATCCAACATCTTCTATTCCTTATCCAAGATTTACAAAGATCATCATTAGTCATTACATGACTTGTTTTCCTGACATTTCAAGACGTGCTCGAGACATATATCACAATCTGCAAGATGATGACATAATGAAAAATATCTTTATTTCAGAAAGACACAAAGATAAAGTTGGCATGCAAATTCCAGATTGGATGATCACTTAAGAGATGAGGCACACGGAGCATTATAGGATGCATGCAGAGGTGTTTGGGTTAGATGTTCCTCTGACTCAGTCATAACTGACTGAGTCTACGCAAGGAACACATAGGACACCTAGCGCCCCTAGGTCACCTAACCCTAAAATGGATGAAGCAGAGTCAAGTGCTCCAAAAAGGTCTATTGTGATTCATTTTCGTCTTCTTGAAAGGAGATCTACACGTCTAACTCCACCAGCTCTAGTGCCAACTATTGATAAAGCAGATGAGATGATCTTACAAGACATATTACAAATAAGCCTTACTGAGCACAAAAGTCGAGAAGAGCAAGAAGCTAGAGAAAATATGGAACTGGTCAACAAGCACTTGGCGTCTGAAGAGATTGAAAAGATGATGGAAGGATCAGAGAATGTTATTGATGATAGTTTACCCCCTAGGAATGATGAACCAAATATTCCCGGCACTAGGCTAGAGCCCAGGAGTATAAGGAAAGTCCGGAGGTGGAGATCACTAACGATGAAGAGGTGGAAATTACTAATGTTGTCATACCTATGAATGTAAATGAAGAGGATGAAGAAATAACTAATGAAGTGTATGAATTAAAGCGAAGGGAGAAAGGGAAGATTGTAGAGGAGTCTAGGAGTACACCATTCCCCACACCAATTAGATCTCCTAGGATTCATACTGATCTCGTATCTTCGAATGATGAGGTTGAGTATCTAAAGTTGTTTGAAGAAGAGATTGAAGTATCACAACCAGATGAGAAGATGAGAGATGTATGTGAATGGAAGACCACTTGGACCACGAAGGGAACACCCAGAATAATCGACCCTTAGGGGGAGATTGTTAGGTTCATAAAAAGTGTCGATTATGTGGTTTAATTATATTTAGTCATTAGTCTTTATTTTGTTTAGAATAAAAATAGTTTGTAATAAGGTATATTATGCTAAAAGTAATAAATAGCATAATTGCCAAAGAATAGGGACTAGAAGTGAAAAATAAAGGAAGGGAAGCCTCCTTCCTTCTCCTATAAATACCCCTTCTAATCTTCATTAGAGGGTGATGCCTTGTAATAAACTTTTCTTTTTTCCCTCCATTTTAATAAGATTTGAAATTTGAATACTTGCCCTCCTCTACTATTCTCTTTAAGCTTCCATGGTTGATTATGTATGATTCAAGATAAGCAAGACCTATCAAACACGTTTACCAGAGCCATCAACTTTGCTATATACACATTTGTCTGATTGGTTTAGGAGAAAACCACTTGACAACACAACCTCTGATGCCACTGCTTAGGTGCTTGTTTCAGCCCATACAATGACTTAACCAGCTTACACACCTTATGCTCATTATCTGGCATAACAAATCCTTCCGGTTGCTTCATATACAATTCTTCTTCCAAATCACCATTTAAAAATACTGTTTTGACATCCATTTGATGGATCACTAGATTGTGAATAACTACTAAAGCTAACAACAATCTAATAGTAGTGATACGAGCAACTGGTGCATAGGTATCGAAGTAATCGATCCCTTCCTTTTGTCTAAACCCTTGGATTGCCAATCAAGCCTTAAACTTGTCAATTGTTCCATCGACTTTCATCTTCCTTTTGAAGATCCATTTGTAACCTAAAGGTTTGCAACCTGGAGGTAAATCAAACAAGACCCATATATTATTTTCCATAATAGAACAAATCTTATCCTCAATTGCTTCTTTCTAGAAAGCAACATCTCGAGATTGTATAGCTTCATTATAGGCTCTAGGATCCTCCTCAATACTATAGCAGTAAGATTATTGTGATCCAATTTGATCTCTTGATCCCTCAACTAAATATAGCTGAAAATCAGAACCATATGATAGGTTTTTCTAGCTCTTTTACCTCTATGAGGTTCAAGAGTCTCACTTGGTACATCATTTGAATGATCATCCCTTTGAGATTCATCTGAATTTGGTATAATATCCTTTGGTCTAGGAGCTGTATTTTCATGAATGATTCTTACAGATTGGAAAAATACAGGATCATAATATTCACCACCTCTATCCGTGCGTAAAGTTTTAATTAATCCATTTTTGCAATTCAACCTCAGTTTTATAAATTCTAAATTTATCTAGGGCTTCATCTTTTGCATGTAGCAAGTAAACATAGCAAAACCTAGAGGCATCATCTATAAAAGTTATAACATACTTTTTATTACCTAAAGATGGTGTTGCATATAAATCGCATAAATCACTATGTATCAATTCAAGTATGACAGATTTCCTTGTTATACTTTTAAATGACTGTCTAGTGATTTTTGTTAATATACAAGTAGTACATTTTTCAGGATTTTCATCAATAGTAGGAATTAAATCATCTTTAGACATTTTAAGCATTCTTTTATAGTTCACGTGTCCTAAACAAGCATGCCAGGATCACCAGGAACTTTATTCAAATTTAACATAAACATTCCATTGTTATAATAACCAAATCCTACAAACACACTAGACTTCGATAAGATATACTTATCAAATTCATACACCTGTTTGTATCCGCACTTATTTAATACAGGACCAGAAATTAAATTCTTACGAAGTTTTAGTACATACAACACATTAAACAAAGTAATTGATTTTCTAGATCTGAATTTTAACACCACACTTCCTTTTCCATGAACAAAAGCGAAATGATCATCACCCATGTAAAGGACAAACCCGTCTTACACTGGTTCATGTGTCTTAAACCAGCAAAGATCTTTACAAACATGAGTTTTGGCACCATAATCAATCCACCAAGCAATTGCATCAACCTTGGTCTTGGATTGGTCCTTAGCCCCTTTCTTGAACCACTAGCACTTACGTTATTCTTCTTGTTTTCACTACGGCAATCCCTCTTAAAGTGACCAGTTTTGCCACACTTCCAACATTCCAATTTAGGTTTCTTGTTGGATCCAGAACCACCGTTGTTCTCCTTGAAACCACGTTTCTTTCCTTTGTTTTGTTTGTTGGTTTCTCTTTCCACCCTATTCTTTCATGTTCACAGAGGGTCCAACAACTTCTTTACCTTTTCCATTGTCACTTTCCTGTGCCCTTAGAGACTCCTCTATGCGCAAGTGACTACCAAGTTAAGCCAAAAACAAATCGTCTTTACCATGTTTCAAAGTATGTTTGAATTCCTTTCAGGAAGGAGGCAACTTATCTATCACACTTGAAACATATATGGACTCGTCCATTTTCAAACTGTGTTGTGTGTATTGTCCAAGGATTCTAAGGAGTTCATTGAATTCTTTTATGACAGGCCTAGAATCGACCATCTTGTAATTATTAAAATTACTCACAAGGAAATTCTTACTAGAAGCATCCTCTGCCAAGTACTTAGATTCAAGAGAATCTCATAACTCTTTTGCAGATTTAATGTTCTGATATATATCAAATAGAGGGTCAGACATACCATTCAATATGTGTCCTCTGCATATGTAGTCATCGTTCTCCCACTTGGCTCTTCTTCTGATTACTTCCACCGTATCATCCTCCAACAACTCTGGCATAGGAGTAGTCAAAACATACCAAACCTTTAATGTCGTCAACAAGAAATGCATCTTCTTCTGCCACTGTCTAAAATCATGCCCTTCAAACTTATCAAGTTTCCTAAATTTGTAGTCATATCTTTTATAGTAATTCCAGCCATGATTATCATAGAAAAATACTTTATACGTTTGTTAGGAAATCAGGTAGGGTGTGGTGATAATCCTGGATATCTTACTAGAATCGTGTTGAGTTCACTTTCCGTATAAAGTATTTTGACCTTATAGGTGTCTTTGTTGCATGAAATCCTTATCGGGATAATTCTAGAAGAATGGCACTTTGCTTCTAGGCACAAGAGAACAAATCATAAACAATAGAGTAATTGTATGTGTTTTCTGTGTTAGTTCTGAGACCAAATGTATCTTTTTATATAAAACATAAACTAAAGAAAGTTAGAGTCGGTTTTGGGTGATTAAAGTCTGTTAAAACCGATTAGTTTTTAACCCACAGACAAGTGTTTATGGCGTAACCATTATAATGGTTACGATGTGACACCATAACTTCCTCACTGGTTATGGCGTAACCAGAACTTGTTATAGCGTAACCAGAAGACCTTTGATTCTGTTTATGAGAATCGGGTAGGTTACGGTGTAAACACATCTCTTGTTACGTCGTAACCAAACTCAAAGATCTCTGTCCCTAACCCCGCATGGTTACGTTGTAACCATATATGTTACGGCGTAACCCATGTACATTCTATCATGGTAGAATTTGTATTAGCTCAACAAGTGTGCACTCCACACTTCCCTAACTCGTATCTGAGCCGAATATGAACTCTCAATGGTCTTTAGTAAATCGTCATTACCTAAAACGAACGATGACACTAAAATCACCAACATTTGGCTCGGCTCGTTCGAAAGCTCGTTTAGTTACTCGAGTCGAACGAGCCAATCAAGCTTAACGAGTCGAACAAGCTAATCGAGCCAAACATCTAACTTTTTTTCAAACTTCTTTTTTTATGTTTAAATAAGTATTGATAATTTAATTTTAGGTTAAAACAATAACTATGAAAACGTCAAATGTTATTAGCATCTAATTGGATACTTTTTAAAAGTTATGTCAATCTAAGTCTTTGAGCTTTGCTTTTATATCCCTTTTTCTTTCCTTTAATTTGTGTCTATCTTTCCATGTGGAATGCATTATAGTTTTGGACTTTTGTATTTTCTATTTAACATTAAAAAATATACATAAACTTAAGAAATAAATGAATTTATCTCTATTACTCATAAAGAGTTTATGTGTTTTCCTATCTTGAACCATGAAACTTAAAACTTGATCAATTATAATCTTGACAACTTTTTAGAAGCACATAATATTAATTTTCAAAAGTATTATCTATGTTAAAATGACACTCTCATTGATCATGTATTAACACACACTTGCTACTAGAAAGAGTCTTCTCTAAACTTGGCAACTTGACAACTTTACTAAGTTGTTGCTATTAGACAAAGATAATATGGAAACTTTTCAATCATGCGGTTTAAAAAAACACAAATAAAATAAAAGACTAATGAATAATCAAAAACATGTTGATGTTGAGGTTAGTATATTGTGATCTTTTATTTAACATCATAAGTTTGTTGTTTGACTGCTTTAGTAGTTACTTTGCACTGCTTTTGTTCATTACATAACAACTTCATCCCGCTCCCAATCTCAATCCGGTTTCAATCCAAATGTGTTAAACTAGAACTGTGATGATGTTATTGTCATCTCGGATGATGATGATGAAGACATGCCAACGCCAATTGTTGAGATCTTCATAATCAAGTTTTGGCAGATGAACGGAAAAGAGTTTACACTCTAATTGATGAAAGTAAAAGTGATGCAGATTAAAGTGGTGATACTTATGTTTATAAAAACGTATTAAATAATTATGCAACTATAAGAGCTTGCCGCTTTAAAACCTCGTTGCTACATACGGGTACTCATCTTGTAGAAGTATAAATCACCCAACAGTGTGTTTTCATCGGTAGATACGATGATTAACGCTTATAAATTCTTCGACGCCTTCAATATCTTCGTAAATTTTAGGTCCTTGCTTAAGCTTTAAGGTGCTTAATCTTACTCAATGTTTTATCATAACTTTAAATCGATGTTATTATACTAAGTTTTCGTATTTCATGTACTCACTTTTTTAGTTTCATTTTATTTTATGTAGCCTTGTGTGTGACAGATACTGTTGAAGAAAGAAGCAAAGCCTAAAAATGAAGCTTTCTAACATACATATGGTTTGATAATGTTGTTATAGAAACTAATAAATAGATAAGAGGGTGTTTGCTTTTGTTATTTCTTATATGTGTTTGAAATCATCAAAAGCACCTCCTTGTAGTATTATAAATAAAACAACTCTATACATGGGTTAAATATGGTTTAAACTCAGTTTGGGTAGTACTCGTGCAACAAACACTCTCATTTTTGTTTTAAAATTAAGGGAGAATTACATGTATATCCTTCTCAAAAGTTGATATTACATAAATATCCTTCATAATTTTGCAATTACATCAACGTCCTTACAAAAAATTTTAATTACATCAATATCCTTCTCACACTTTTAAGAAGTATATATGTCCAAAAATCAATTAAATGATAATTATATTGATTTTAGATTATAAAACTATTAATTATCTCTTATATTGATCATGATCATATTATTTATATATACTTTTTGGCCTCGAAAGACAATAAAACATGTTGATGTAATTACAAAAGTTAGGATATAAGTATGAAAAAAATATTGCTCATATATATTCATTTGTATGTATGCATATTTGGCCTCGATTGATGAGAGAACATGTTGATTTTTTTATGTATATGATAATTTAAAATTTTGGAAAGGATATTCATGTACTTTCAAAAGTGTGGGAAGGGTATTGATGTAATTAAAAAAGTTTCGGAAGGATATTGATATAATTATAAATGTTTATGAAGGATAATGACGTAATTACAAAACTGAGAAGGATATTGATGTAATTGAACTTTTGTAAGGACATAAATGTAAATGCTCCTAAAATTAAAAAATATAAAAGTATAATGAAATCTTTTCTTTGCTAACTAGAAATACTTACACAAAAAATAAGAAATAAAGTTTGAAAATAATAAAAGAAAAAGAGAAATTAAAATATAGGAGTGATATGACTAGTAGACTTATCCCACATTGCCCCCACCCTATTTGAAATTGAGTTAAGCTTAAGATGTTAGTAAACAATGATTGTGTGTTCTTAAACAAGATTTGTTGAGCTTAAAGTTACATAAACTTTAGTTTTAGCATTAGAACAATTTTTATAATTATAAGTGAGCTTTCGAGCTCGAGTTTGAGTTAATAAATGAGCCTATCAAGGTCAATCTTTTATAAGAGCTTCTTAAGCTTGAAAGTTAGTATATCGTAGGAGTATAAAAAAAGTTAGAAATCTTATACGAGCCTCGAGCTCGAACAACAACAAAATATCCGAGTTCGAGCTTGAGCCAATTTATAAAAGTTTATTCGAGCTTTAGCCGAGTAGTTAATAAACGAGCCTAGCTCATTTAGGCCAAAACTCGATTCGGCTCGGATCGTTAACACCCCTACTTGTGTCGGTTCATTAGCCCGTCTGCATTACGGCGTCGTCTCTTAATTTTGTGTATATATAGGTTGCTTGTATAAACTTTTCACTCATCAAGTAATACAAGTTAGTCGGTTTTGGTTCGTTAGTTTCTACATGGTATCACAGCCTCAGGGTTGTTAGTATGTTTGGTAATCGGCTAGTCTAGTCTGATTTTGTTTCTGTTCTTGATCGTATTTTTATTTGCCTCGACTGTGTTTGCCTATTATTCGCTTCCACGATTTGTTATTAGGGCTATTTGTTTTTGGTTATTTAGTTGTTTGTATTAGGGTTTGATATTTGATTAATTGGTTATTTGTAATCATGGTTGTTCGTAAAGATGATTTATTGCAATCAATTAGTGTGGAGTTAGATGGTAAATTCGTATTAGAGCTATGTTATGAATTTTTTTGAGGGGAAAACTGATGTCGGATTATGTTTCGGGCACTAAAACAAAACGCATTAACGGATTGTTAGTTGAAAATTACGTTGTGTTACTATATTTGCGTTACTCGATTCATGAGAGGTTGATAATTTCATGGTTATCACTTGGATTAATAATTCTGTCACGCCATCTATAGGGGCTCAAATGGCAAAATATGACTCCGCTAAGGTTGTGTGGGATCATCTTGCTATATTGTACACATAGTCTAACTTTGCAAAACAATAGCTTGAGATTCGTTCACTTCAGCAGAATCATATGAACATTCATGTTTTTCAGTCAACAATGCCATCCTTGTAGGATTAGTTACCATTGACTAAACACCGCAATTGAGCAATTGGTGTTTTGGTTGAGTTTCTAATGGCATTACGTCATGACTTTGAGGAATTACGAGGTTTAAATCTGCATCGTGATCCCTTACCATCTGTTGATTGTTGATTGTGTTGTTAGTGAACAACTTGCAAAAGAGATTCGTTTGAAATCTCATGATGATAAGAAGATTGTTGGCCTTCTGTTTATACTTAAACACATCGTACTACGACGTCGAGTGACACTCCAAATAGGCCTAACTCTAAAGTATGTATTGATGAGTGTGCTTAATGAAAACAGAAAGGACAATGGAAGTCTGAGTATCCTAATATTCCTAAGGCAAAATAGACACATCAGCCACCATGCCAACACAGCAGCAAGGACCATCTCACCCTAATACTAACCGTGTTGTTGCTCCTTCTTTGGACCTAACTTTGATTGAGCAATCTCAGATGTTCCTTTAGCAACCTCATATGGTAATGGTTTATCTTCATTCGCATTATTGCTTTTATTAAGTAGATCTTGGATTCTAGTGCTAGTCATCATATGGGTCGTCTTTTGTTTTAAATTATACCTTGATTCTTCAAAATCGACGATCTCTACAAATGGTGGTGCTAATGGACCATCAGTTTTTTTGTCTCATGTTTACTATATATCTAAGTCTTACTATGAATCTTGCTTTTGTCGGTCAAATTTGTGATTTTGGATCTGATGTCAATTGTTGTATACATGTTTGGCAAACTCAAAAAGTGATTGGGACAAGCTATAGGGAAGGGGGACTCTGTGTCTTGGATAACTTAAAAGATCAAAGCAATGTTACAGCCTCTAGTGCGGATTTATTATCTTTTTGGTTAAGTCGTTCTTTTTGAGCTTTTTATTTATGGCATTCTCATTTGGATGATGTATCTGCATCTCGTTTAAAGCTTCTAGTGTCTTTAGGAGCTTTGGGACAATCAGAAATAGTGGTTGTAAACTTGCAAAATTTTCAGCATTACTATTTAATAAAAGTTTCATTTTTAAATGCTCTTTTTGATCTTGTGCATTCTGATGTGTGTGGTCTAAGCTTGTTTCTACAAAAGGAGGTTCTGAATACTATTTTGTGCTTACTAACGATTATACTTGGTATACTTCGCTTTACTTTATGAAACATCACTTTGATTATAACTTTTTTTAAATATTTTAGAGCTCCAATTAAACTAACACTCAAGTGTCATAAAATGTTTTCGTTGTGATTTGGGAGGTGAATATACTTTTAAGAAATTTACCTCTTTTCTTGCTTCGTATGGGACAATGTATCAAACATCTTGCATATATACTCCTCAAGTTTCCTAGTGTTTTCCAAGATCGTTTATGTTGTCTACCAAGGTTCCTAGTGTCTATTGAGAGGAAGCTCATATGTCATAAATATGATCCCGATTGAAAATAACCTTAGGTCTATCACCCTTTGAACGTTTGTATCGTCATGATCCTAATTACTCCTCTTTGTATGTCTTTGGTTCTACCTGTTTTGTACTTCCACCACATGTTGAGCGTACCAAGTTTTCTCCTAAGTCAGCCATATGTGTCTTCTTGGGCTATGGTGTGAGTCAAAAGGGATACCGTTGTTATGATCCAGTTAGTCAAAAGTTGTATACCTCTGGCCATGTTAAGTTTTAGGAACACATTCCATACTATTCTATCCCACCTTGTTCACATGAACCTCCACCTGTTTGTCTCCCATGATTAATAATAATAGGAGCCTTCCAAGGCTACACCGACTAGTTATAACTTCCAAGGCTACATCGACCGCTAATCAACCCCTTACCATGACTACCCAATCAATGCCTCAAGTTGCGGCGGTTCCTCCTCCAAATGTTCGACCCACACGTACTCGTAAGTTCGCTTCAAAAAATGATTCTATTAATTCTTGTTATCCAAGTTTGTTTGCTTCTTTTGTTGCTTTTGTACGCAGTCTTCTTCATGAGCTCGTGTCCTGTTTGTGATCCACTTTGGCAGGATGCTATGGCTCATACGTGGGACTTTGTACCTTTGTCGCTCTTGTAGGGTCTGCAAGATTAAAACCAAATCTGACAAGTCTATTGAATGATATAAGGCTCGACTTGTTGCTAGAGGTTACTCTCAAGAGTATTGCATAGATTACGAAGAAGCATTTGCTCGTGTTGCAAAAAATGACAACTGTACAAACCTTGATTGGAGTGGCTTTCACTTGTCAATGGAAAATATCTCAAAATGATGTTAAGAATGCCTTCTTGAATGTTGACATAAATGAAGAAGTTTATATGAAACCACCTCCTACATTCGCATTCCTCATGAGTCGCATTCCTTATGAGTCAGGTGAAGTTTGTAAGCTCCATAAAGCTCTTTATGGACATTGCATGCTTGGTATGGGAAGTTTCCCACAGTTGTTACTTCTCTTGTTGAATTTTTATCTAGCCATCATGATTCCACTTAATTTGTTAAAACGTTCAAGTTCTGAACGTATTTTGTTGTCCATATTTGTTGATGTATGATTATTATCAGAGATGATTATGATGGAATTAAATTGTTTGTTGATGTATGATTATTATCAGATTGTGATGGAATTAAATTGTTGAAGGCAAAGTTCACTCATCGATTTGCTATGAAAGACACTACAACATTTGTTATATTCCCCAGCGACAAATCCGGGGTATCCCGGGCGACTTGTCGCTGGGGATACCTTTCCCGGGCGACATGTCGCCCGGGATAAGTGGAACGGAATAGCTCGAATGGGATTCCTTCCCGGGCGACATTCCCGGGCGACATCGCCGGGCCCACACAGTAATTAATCAAAACAATGTAAGTGCCACCGGTGAAAGGTATTCCCGGCGACATGTTCGCCCGGGATACAAAACTTAAAAAATTATAATTAGTAATAATCCCTGGCACATGTCGCCCGGCAAAATGTAAAATAAGTTTATTAAATAAATTACATAGTGAATCTCGGGCGACATGTCGCCCGGGAAAGATTTAAATATATATTTTCCTTAATCTTTCCCGTGCGACATGTCGCCCGGGAATAATTTTTGAATATATATTTTTTAATATTCCCGGGCGACATGTCGTTGTACATTAGACGTTCAACGTATGACTCGGTGTGTTGTCGTTGTACATTAGACGTTCAACGTATGAGTCAATGTGTTATCGTTGTACATTAGACGTTCAACGTATGAGTCAATGTGTTATCGTTGTGCATTAGACGTTCAACGGATGAGTCAATGTGTTATCGTTGTACATTAGACGTTCAACGGATGAGTCTATGGGCTGGTTATACAAAAATTAATCCCGACCAAATACTCCGCCAATTCTCCCTCCAAAAACTTTTTTTTACCTTTAAAGCAGTTATTATCCTCACAATCACCACAGATCACACACATTATTTACCATCAAAACCCAAATAACATATCAACACTGTTTTTATCGGGAAGATGGTGCCATTATGAAGCTCTTTTGTGTGTCTTGTGGATCAGGAGATATGTATTTCTGCGAGAGTCGTCAAAACCTAAATCACGTGGTTAAACTTACTAGTAGGCATGTCCACGATCAAAGTGGGGAAAAGAAAACCCCCAAAAAACAAAAACACATGCTTTTTTGTTGTAATATATAAATATGTGGTTAGTTGTAAATTTAATTAGCCTATATTACTCCTTTAACAGCCTCTCGAAGACACTTTCGGATGTAATTTTTTTTTATGGAAAGGAGAAACGAGTCCGTCTCCTGGTTGGTTCTCTGGGCATCAACGAACTCAATTCATTCTCAAGGATCTTCATCGACTCACATTTTATTCTCCTGGAGCTTCAACGACTCTAATTTATTCTCCAGGACCTTTAACACCTCCAAGTTATTCTCTGGGACCTTCTAGAAATGCGGAGTGCTCAAACTGCAAGCACTTGCTTGATAAGTACGGTACTCGAGGCAATGTTCGAAATGTATAAGAATCCGGACCAACACACAGCTTAATTTCTGCTGCACTACTTCACGAAGTTTATCATATGTACTGGGAAAACTGATTTGGAGTAGTTTGTCATTGGATGTAATTCGTTATGCTTTAAGTGTCTGTTTGTAAGTCTCGTTGATTATCAGTCTAATATGTTTAGTGTCTGATCTGTAACTCACGTATGATTATCGGTCTTAGAACTCGCTTGTGTTCCTGACAAGTGGTATGTATCTTATTTAACTAAATAAATGTTTGTTTTTGTGTTACATTGACGAATGTTGATCTTGAAAAAGATAATACGGATTATATCATGTTGAATTATAGAAGGGTAGGGCATATCCAGACACCCGAACCAAAGAAAACGGAGGTGCTTTTCTTAGATAGTTATTAATTTATCAAATATATAATAATGTATTTATAAAATAATATATATAATTATAACAATATATTCTATAAAAATATGATTTAAAAAATGTTTATTTTTTTATTAAAAGTGATCACCGGGCGAATGTCGCCGGGAAAGATTTTATTAAAAAAATATTAAGTTTTATTATTTTATAAAAACTGTGTATTTTCTATATATTTTTATTAAAACGGTATCCCCCCACCCCCCCCCCTCCCCCCCCCCCTTCATTATTTTATAATTAATAATATATAATTATAAAATATATTCTATAAATATTACTGATTTAAAAACTGTATATTTTTTTATTAAAATGTTTCCCGGGCGGGAAAGTTTTTATTAAAAAAAATTGCAGTTTTATATATATTAAAAACAGTGTAATTTATTATTAAAAAGATTCTCGAGCGAACATTAAAACACGTTAATTAACACTAATCACAACCCTTAAACATTCACGTGAATTATTTTTTTTAATAAAAACTTTCCCAGGCGACATGTCGCCCGGGAAAGATGAGCGGGAAAAATTGCCGCCAAGATTTTCGTTGATGTTTTGGTCAAATTTTATACAAACTTATCCCGGGCGACATGTCGCCCGGGAAAACTTCTTCGAACTTTGACTAAAAAGTCTATCAGAATTTGTGCCACGTCGGACAGACTTTTGTCGTTTAGTGGGTTTTCCCGGGCGACAAATGTCGCCCGGGAAAACTTCGTCACCTGTTCTACTTTTTCTTGTAGTGAGATCGGGGTTTACTAAAATATTTTCTTGGTATTGAGGTTGCTTCATCACCGAAAGGTTATTTTCTATCTCACGTATATTGTTGATTTGTTTGATCGTGCCTACATGTCATATAATAAGATTGTCGACATTCCTCTTGATGCTCAAGCTAAATATACCCGTACAGATGGTCTGATCCTAAAGTGACTCAACAAAATATTGCTTATGTTGTCCACATTGTTAGTTTATTGCTGCTCCCACTAGTTCATTGGCTGTTGTCGTACAGATTATTTGGTATCTTCGAGGTACTCGACTTCAGACACACTTGTTTCCTTCCACATCTTCTTTAGACTTGCGTGCTTATTGTGATGCTGATTGGGTGGTGATTTCGTTACTCGCAAGTCTACAAGTGGGTTTTGTGTTTTTCTTGGAGATTCGTTTATCTCGTGGAAGACTAAGAAACAAGATGTTCTTTCAAGATATTCTACTGAAGCTGAGTATCATGCCATAGTTGTTACTACTAGCGAGATTGTTTCATTAAGTTGGTTACTTATGGGTGTTCATATTACTAATCCGACTTCATTATATTGTGAAAATCGTACTGCTATTCACATTGTGCGCAACATTGTTTTTCATGAAAAGACCAAACTTATAGAGATCGATTGTCATTTTACTAGTCACCATCTATAGAACGGCACCATTTCTTTGTCGTTTATTCCATCTGCTTTACACATTGCAGCCTCAGTGTGGCTCGTGTTTCAATATTCCTCGATGCAGCATTGTGAGTTTTAGGGAGGTGTTAGTTACTAAGGTCAGCCTACTTGTGTCGGCTCACTAGCCCGTCTAGCATTAGGGCATCGTCTCTTTATTTTGTGAGTTTATATGTTGCTTGTGGATACTTCTCATTCATCAAGTAATATAAGCTAGTTTGGTTCGTTAGTTTCTACAAGTCTGGGTAAAGTTATATACTATGTCAATTTTAATTAAGCTAATTACTTTGAGTAGAAATGATCAATGACTACGTTACCTATATACAGTATCAAAATCAAAATTTTCTAGAGATTAACAAATACATAAGTAATTTATGTACTATGGTTTTAACATTTAAGTTAGCTGCGAAAGAAACAGTGATAACATTATACACAGTTCTTTTTACCTTAATATCCTAGAGTAGCCCTTCAAGTTCGCTTCTTATTTCAGGAAAGGAAAGGCGGTTACTAGGATCAGACTCCCAGCATCTCTGCATTAACTCTAACAGCTTTGGGTGTGTATTTATTGGAAGATTTGGTCAAAGGCCCTGCAATAATGATAAAGCCAGCATATCCAACAAGTTTATCACTAAGCACTTGAACTGCTGCATCACACACATATAACAACTTTGAAGTGGCCAATTTGACCCATTTACTCACATTTACTAATATATAGATGGATTCGGCTATGTTTTATGTCTTAAGGGTCAAAGAGTCGTGCTGATCGATTCAGGTTATGTTTTATCCCCTATCGGTCATACAGATCATAAACTTTTTCGGCCTCAAGCTTTCCCAAAAGTTGTAAAATAAAAACACAGCCAGGAAATACCATATCGATTGTTCTTATCTGACAAGATGAAGGGCCTTTATTGTAAATCAGGGATCAAATGGATAATGAAATTATGAAAACAACATGTTTATGAAAAATCGACTTGCTGAAATATACATGAAGGATATCCTAACCTGTCTCACTCCCAATGCTGCTTGCAATGGTGTCATGTTCTCATAAGGAATCTACAACCTCAAAAATTCGTAAACTTCTGCAAGTATTAAAATAAGGCTTGCTTATCAAAGTATCAGTAAATATGAATTTAAGTTGTCTATAACCTTGGCTGTCACAAGTTCCCATAAAACAATGGCAAAACTGAAAACATCATCCTTTCGATCATATCGTTGATGATTTATAACCTGTACATGAGAATATTTATACGAGCAACTACAGAATATAACCTGTACACGAGGACATTTATACGAGCAACTACAGAACGGAATGTGCATATGTAGTAGCTTCAAACATCATGATCAATTTAATGCATCTGGAACTTCACATAATTAATGATGAAAGAAAAGAAGTAGAGTGATGCTATTCGTATAATCTAGGGACCTTAATCTACCAAAGAAGTGGGATTGATGTGAATAATGATTTCTCCTGAAAGAAAACAAGTGGTAATGCTCCAAGAAAACTTTCAATAACCCAAAGCACATGGTAGACTGATTTCTATGTACAATCATCTAGGGATACATCCTATTTTACAACCACTATATTCTCTACATAAGGCCATTCTATACTATAGATTTGTAATGCATGGAAAGTTTATAATCCTTTAAGCAGGTTTATCATCATTAGAGCAGTAGATTCTCTAACAAAAACACATATAATTAGGAACGAATCTTGTCCTAGTTTCTAATATACGATGCCGACACATGGAACAAGCATAAGGAAAACAAGTGGTTGATTGTGTAAACATCGACTTGGTAATAGCTTTAAGAGCAACCATCAAATTTGTATCCATTCCAAAAGTATATATGGTAACACAGGTTAACGTATAACTTGCTAATATGGCTATTAAAATTCATATCAACTTTGATAACAATTATGCTTTCGAAAATCTTGGTTTCAAAAATAAGTTGCGTGCTTTTGAAAATCCGAAAAGAACACTATACTTCCAATATAGACACGTCTGGCCAAGTTTTTTAATATGTTCTTTAAAGGAGTTCTGTAAAGCCTTGCATACTAAATCCTACTCAGTACGGCTGAAATATGCGACGGAAATTGACAAGAGCAAGAAAGACAAACCTCAGGAACCGTCCATCTGTATGTTCCAGTCTCTGCTGTCATAACTCCCCCCTAAGTCAGAAATCTAGCAACCCCAAAATCTGCCACCTTTACAACCTAAGATGTTAAAGAAAAATAATTAACACATTACAAGTATCTAAGCCCAAAGTCTACACAATAATTTAATGAATATAAGCATATACTAATATATAGATAATGTAAGCCTACTATCTAATCATTTTTGGGGGATAAGAACAACAAATGACATGAGGAATCTTCACTTGGATGGCACAGATATTTCTAACAAAGTGAACTTTATTATATAAGGCTTACCTAAGCTACCGTCTAGTGCATATTTGGTAGATATTCTTGCATCATATAACAAGGATGCTTAGGCTAGTGGGAGTGGTGGGTGAGCCCCATGGGTGACCGACCAAAGTCACGGGCCAAGCCCAAAAATTCAATCAAACCTCACGCGTTAGGTGTTACAAAATTTGGGATGAATGGTGACCTGCTCACCTAGCGTGAGCAGGAAAAAGAAGTGGGCATTTTTTTTCTATTAATGTTTTTTATTTATTATGTGAGTGCGTGTGGGGTATTTAGTGAGAATATTTTATATAAAGTGTGTATTTTAGTGAAAGGTGAAATATGTTGACCATAACACTTGAATGGTGAGGTATGATGAGAGGAGAGAGAAAGCTGAGGTGACATGATGAGGATTGGTGACCACTACTTCTAGCCTTAAAATAAAGAAAACAGATATAGATATCTAACATTAGCATTTCTTTAGTTGTGCATATGTTAAATTTAGAATCCACCAACCATCTGCTAAAATAATACACAAATCATCCCTAGAAGGCTAGAACCTAGATCAATACCATTCTTTCTAGTACAAAATCTACCACTTGTGATGTTTTCGGATAAGTTTCAAGTCCTCGAACTTACATTTTAACTGTACAAAAGCAAATTTTCTGTCTTCAGATTGTTGGGTAATCTTGATGGGTCACGGATCTGCGGGTACGGGTCAGTATGTGGGGCCCAGTTATGTTGAATAAAAGAGTTGATATGGTACCAGAGGGGTCTCGGAGGGGTGTGCAAGAGGTGCAGTCGCACAGGGCCTCCACTTGAAAAGGGCCACATTTTTATTAATTTTTAATATAAATACATATAATATTAAACATATATGAGTAATGTAATTCAATTTCATCTGCAACTTCTCTTTATTTTATAAGCGTAATGGGGTCACTTTGTTGTTATTGCCTAGGGCAACCAAAGATAACGAGACGGCTCTGTATGGTACCAATATGCATAGAAAAGGATCAGGGACGTTAGTTAGTATTTCATATTAGTTTGAATATACGTACAAGTTGCATGGGAAGAAGTCATTGTGCATGTTTCTTAGTTGCAAGAATAAAGGAGTAAGTTTAGGAGAGTGGGGTAGATCAATCTTCCTTCCTTCGGGTTATTTCTTCCTTTGGGTTGCTTTTCGTATCTTCATTTGTATCCATGTTGATTCATTTTTTCTGGTTGTTTACCAACCTTCATTGTTGTGATCTTCTTGAGTTCCAGGTTGATCGTCTTTGTATGGTTTATTCACCTTCTAAAATTTTGGTGAAAGTTCTTGCAGTGTATATCTGCCTTGGATGCCAGGTTGATTCTTCAAGCTTTTGGTTTATACCACATCCAAGCTTTCACTGCCAACATCATTGTTGTTTGATATTGGTTTTTTAAGTCGAACGAAGTTGAATGGGATTTTCCTTCCATTACAGATTCGTGATTCTTCATTAAATTGGGGGCCATAAGTAATTGTGGCTCCAAGTCTTCTTCAGTGAGATTGGATTGTTCTTCTTTCTTTAATGGACATCTGTTTGCAAAATGCCCATACTCCTTGCATTTCTTTTGGTTGCTATTCTCTGGTTCCGGTTAAGGTAAGTCCCCTTTCTCCGGTTGTCTTCTTCGATTAAGGTAAATCCCCTTAAATCGTAGCCTTGTCCCCATCTTTCTAGTTTCTTTTGGCATATACCCTGCCTTTGTCGACCATCTCGGTTGTAGGGTTCATCTCGAACCAGGGTTTCAAGGTTTGTTTCATCTTTTCCTTTTGAATTCTGATGAACACGATCTGTGTTCTTTTGTAAAAAATGGCAGCCTTTTGTTTCTTTCTCTTTTCTTTCCTTCTTTATCTCTAGGATACTAAATAAAATCTCCCAAATAAAATTCCTAACACTAAGCGTGTCGGATTTTGTGGTAAGTGCTCTTGAAGGGTATCAGGAAATTATCGGGACTAGTTTTTTTATTCCAAAAACTATCCTTGGGGCTTTAAATCTATGTTCGAATAACCTAAGGTTAATTACTCCTTACAAAATTATTCTCTTAATATAGTAGGCAGTAAAAATTTCTCGACTACTATATTTTATCTTCGGGTTTTAGGCAAAGTTACTAATCCTAAAGTTAAGGGGTAACTTATGTAAAAGCCTAAACCTATTATATATCTAAAAATTTGATATATAAAAGAAATGAAAATGGAGGGGTTGGTTTTGAAAAACCTCTTAGGGTTAAGTTAACCCTTGTTGCCCTTTTCTTTTTGTCCGCCTCTCTTTTTCTATATCTGCCTCTCTTTCTTTTGTTTGGTAACCCTCTCCTTGTTGAGTTCGTCACTGGTGTGAGGCCTTCTTCTCCGGTGGATTCGTCCGCCGCCTATGATGGTCGGTTTTAACCTTCCTATTCTTCTGTGGTTGTGTTCTCGAACCACTGATTCCCTTAATTTGCTGTGCGAAAATTAGGGTTTCGCAAATTTGGGGATCTTGAAAATCGTTCAAGATATGGATGATTGTGGGTAACACGAATCGATTGAGGGTGCGGTTTTCTTCAGAATCAGGTGTGTTCGCTCCTTTTGTTGATTCTGATTTCGTCCCCCTTTGATGATGACTTCTGTTATCCTTTCGATTGTGGTTTCTGTTTTGAATTTTGGTTTCGGATTTTTGATGTTCTTGACCAGAATTCTCAAACTTTGCAAAGATGGTGAAACCCCTTTTTTTGTTGTTGCCGGTTTAGATTAAACCTTGGTAACGACGGGCTGGATTCCCCTCTTTATGATTCGAGTGTTTTTCGTAACACACGAAAATGATTTTTGCCGAAACAATGTGTTTTTCTGATTCAGAACAGGAAACACAATACTGGTATATGATGATTCTTGGTCTAATCAACCAAAGCTCTGATGCCAATGTTCTACAGGTCTTAACCTTATTTCCAGGATCGAATTTGAAGTGCAATCAAAGTATATCAAAAGTAAAAGTTTTATTTGATCTGAATCATTCATACACACTAATTTGTTCTTTACAATTGTTCCTATTTATAGAATCTGAAAAGGTGCGATCTAAAGGTTGTATCGGTTCAGTTTGAATCGTTGCAATGGTTCTGGTGAACCGTTGTGACCTTTGTGAAATAACTGTCATTTGACAGTTATTTAACTGTCTTTGACAGTTGGGTTGGGTTTTGACCCGTTTGACTTCTATTGGGTTTTCCAGCGGGTTTGGGATTAATCCGGTTGATTGGGTTTTGGCCCAACAAGGTTGTTTAAGTCAGTATTGTTGGCATTCTTTTCTTAAATCCTCTGTTTGGGTCATGAAAGAGCACGGTATCAAGGATTCTTGGTATAGAGTTTTCACAATTAATGAGACTATCATTGCCTGCCGTCTGACTCATTCCTTGTGCCTCATTGATAGTTTAAAAGGAGCTATTTTGATCGTGAGAGACGGAAATACACTCGCTGCATATTGTCTCCAGACAAGCACACTTAAAAGGCTTAACTTATCATGTATAGGCACCTACACAAGCATCGTCCCAGCAATCACTTATCGTCCTACCCTTATTAAACTTCAAAACTTTGCATCACCTAATACAGTAGTTCAAACCTTTTAAAGGTCAGCTTCTTTTCTTCCAAAACACTGCACTTTCTTATTTACTTAGTGGTCTAGCTCCATTATTATTAATGTGTTAAGCTTATGAACAACTAAGATGCATACAACTACAACTTATACACACATGTTTTATAGACACTTTGAGAAGTAATAGTGTAATACTATCTGTGTTAAAATGACTCTAAAATCGCCCTATGCCATATTTACCCATATATTGTTTATTAATAGGGGTGTTCACTAAACTGTTAGAACCGCCCAAACCGTAATAAGTTGTTGGCCAGGTTGTGTAACATACTCTCTCAACTTGCCACTTTTTAGAATAAGTGAAACCATCTGGTTGGACCGATTGTTTGATTTAGTTCTCCCACCATTCTAATAGTACATGATATGTTTGTATATCCTGATATGACATAATATGAAGCTTATATATACAATTCCCTTGATTGTATATTATACTTGATCCATTTTACTTAAACTTTTTTTTAATGTCTAGCCAAACATAAAAACATATGTTGCTCCTTAATCTCATCTATCTTTGTGAAACTCAAATGTAGGAGGCGCTGTTCGAGCATATATGGTTGCTGCTGCTGCTGCATCTACCCAAGTGAAAGAAATGTTTTATTTTTCATATGGTTTTTTTGGTCCTGCTGTCTAAGACTAATGTTTATGATTTTGATTATTGTTTTTCTGCAATTTGGAAACTTTTCTTAATTCTTGTCATCTACTGATGTTTGTTGGTCATCTGTTTAACAACGTTTAAACTGTGCATAAGTTCATGTCAACACCTGAATGTGATCACTAAACTTTGAAAAGACATTCTTGGTTCTTTTCCAAACTTCACTTATATGTCGCTTATTTATAAATAACCTCCATAGTGCTTAGCCTTATACTAGTAGTTATTATTGTATTATAAATAGTCCAAGTTAGTCCACATTAGTCCATATAGACTTCGACAATAGGGTTGGATTTTCATATCGTAAAAGATGGATGATTTTCAATGAGCTCGAATCGAAAAACTTTTGTTAGCTTCACCCATCACTATGTAGATTGTTTCACAGAGAATTAACAATTTTGAACAGGAGTGGAAAATAAGAAACTAAGGGTGTGTTTTGTTGGGGAAAAATATCTTATTTTTCTAGAAAATTTTTCATTTAAGAATGGAAAAACTGAATCTGTTTAGTCGCATTTTTTTTCAATATTTAAAAAAAACGAAATTCTCATTTTCTAATTTAATTTATATAGAAAAATAGAAAATCACATTTTACTATTCTTCATTTCTTTTCATTTTTTAAAACAAATAAATACAACTCTCATCTAAACAGGTTTTCAAAATTCTCAATTCTTCTTTATAGAAAAAAAAAACCATTTCCTTTTTTAGGAATTTGAAAACACAAAAAAATGAAAAAATTTCTACAACTAAACACCACCTAAAACAAAGTAAAAATTCCGGAAAACTTGTACTCATAATACTTGCATGTCGGTTATTTATAAACTAAAGAATACAACTCGACACACTGTAAAAAAGTTGACATGTAGTTGTAAATGATAACCACCATACGTAGCTACGAGAGTAAGAAAACAAAAGAGCTCTAGGAAAAAAGAAAATGGCCACTACAACTGATTTCACTACAACTCCTCGAAGATCATCTTACCTTACCGGATGTATGTCTCTGTTATGCGTCCCTACACACGAAGAATACAGGCTTGTAAGAAACGACAAACGCGGTCGTGATCAGAAGAGAACAAGGTGGATAAAGCATGAACAAGGTGGTTAAAGAAGGCAAGAAGTGTAAAATAATAAAGATATATATTATTGATTGTGTTTTTGTGTTTACATAAGATGATTACATGCGTATTTATAATAAATATACAGCTTATTTGCTAAGCAATCACAAACCTAACCCTAATGGACTCAAGCCCACAATTGAGCTTCATTAAACTAGTCATCTAATAAGAACATTCACGGATCGTCAAAGCCTGTGACTTTTAAGTATGATGCCGTTAGCTATTAAAAAAACAAGCATAATAACCCGCGCGTTGCGGCGGCGCTTTTTTTTAGAATTATAGAAAGTGAAGTTTCATTTCAAAAATGATAGCACTAATATAGTTGTCATGAACCACTGGTTGTTTCTTAAGACCTAAAAGTAAAAAAATTCACTAAAGGTGTTTCAATCACATAGTGATCATCAGTTGCATAAAAGAGTGGAAAATAGTTTGGAATGATTTATGTCACAAAATTCATACTACTCCTTAAATATTGGAGTGAAACTTAAATCCATACCTTTCAATTACAGCACATATTTAAACGACATTCACTATTTGAGCCTTTGATCCTCTTCCAATCACATGTTTCCTTCTTGTGAAGCTCTGCAGTTAAAGAAACAAAACACATGTCGATAAAAAGATCATTTGGCATAATGTGTTAACAACACATTTATGAATATTTGACTATTTAAGACAACTTACTTCAGCAGGGATTCTCAACCTCTCTGACGATATGAGTCGTACCAGCCTTGTAACCCAAGAAAATAGTTAGCTTGCATGGGTTGGTTGGGTCATCTTTGGGGAAAGGCGTCACTGCAACACAAATTTTGCAAAAAATAATAATAAGTATACACTCAATGATAATTGACAACAGATACCACTTTACAGTACGGAAAGCTGAGCTTGCCTTGACGGTTGTGGCGTGTGCAGCCGTTCTTCTTGCGGAAATCGTTAGCCGGTATAATTACACCAATGACAACTTACGTGTAACTGGTCATGGCATCGTATTAACTGCTGCAATATAGAAAAATTAGTTAAAACCAAAGGCAGCTACCACATTTTTAAGGTGTACTATGTAACCGAAAAGTAAACTAATTTAAGTGACAATTTTACTTTTCGTTTTGCATAGGAATAGCCGTTGTTATCGTCGAGTTTCACCACCGCAGCCGCAACCACCAACTCTGACAATCCCAACTATCTGCCGTTTAATGGCAAAAACTACGCTTGTAAGAGAACGATTTACGCGTATGAATTACCTTGCACCTGATCATCCTGTATATAAAACACAAACTACATTTCATTATAGTGCATACCCACGTCATAAAATCAACGCACTTGCAAAAAGAAACTACAAATTAGAAGAAAAGAAATGAAATTTGTTTTTTTTTCATACCTGGTTGTTGAATCAGTGAAACCGATGAATAAATTAACACCTATAAAAGCAACACTTAAATCAAGTAATTCGCATAAGAAAACTATAAATCAGAAAAAAAATACCTAAGCTTTGATTTTTTTCATACCTGTATACTCCTGCCTCATACGCATCTACTTCAAATTTAATTTGATGAGAATAGTTGGAAAAACGGAAACCAATCTTAATGGAAAGATGCAATGTGCTTCAATTGGTGCGTCATTTTAAGGCCCTGTTAAACGACGCTGTATTGATCCGTGAATAAGCTTATGTGCAATAATAATAAATTAGGCTCAGATTTATGTATGAAGTAGCGGGACCAAACACCCAACATGGCTGCAATCACCCGCTTGATGTGACTGCCCAGCCAAGATACAGGTGTCGGTAAACTACGCACACCAAACAAAAAAAATCATCATCGCCTGTGCTCTTTTCCACGGATCAATATGACATAATAGACTGCGCTTGCACCAATTCACACCCTGGATGCGCCTGCGGAGGTTGCTGAGGTGAGTGATTCTCACTCTCTGCCATCCTTCCACATTTCGTATCATCGCAACCAAGTAAAACGCACCCTATAGTAGCGTTATAAATATACTCATTCACGCTCAAATATGCTGCCGTTTTGACGGTATGGCCTGTGGGCAGCTTAGAAGCCTAAATGATTGCTTGTTATTACTCAAAATCTGCACACGTAACTGATCAAAATTTTGACCCCTTCAGCAAGCGCAAATTATGTTGCTCTAAGATTCAGAGGTGACAATGTTTTCCAATTGTTTGCTCTAAAAATAGCCTGGTAGGATGACTGGTCGGTTTTGTCGCTTTGCGTAATGAAGATTAGTATGCGTGTGTGGAGGTTGCTGAGGCGACCGATTCGCGCTCTATGCCATCCTTCCACTTTCCGCATTATCCCAACCGTTTCCATTCCCTACAGTAGGCTACTGGTGGAAATACTGATAATATCTCACACATATCACATACAATACACCATAGTCTTCAGAAAACATAAACACTCATTACTTGATGAAAATGTGATGGGCCATGACAGTTAGCCCATGAGAAAAAGGAAACAGCCCGCAGTCAAAACAAGTGCGTATTTCAGCGTGAATGAGCATATTTATAATGAGTGTCCATGACAGTTATCTGATTGTTAGTTAAGGATTAAAGAGCAAATCTGAATTATCACAAGATTGCACATCGTCGTTATTTTTAAGACCTCTTCGTAAGCAGATTTGTGGAGGGGGGTTTTTTTGCCTTGGATATGCATGGCCTGATCGCGACCGGCTATCCTAGATATCCTCTTGTCTATTTTTAACCCTTTTTTGGGTCACCCAAAACTGTATCCAATGAAGTTTGTACTTAAACATTGTCTTAAGATTTTTTACTCATGGTCTCCAAAAGGTTAGCTAGAACCGATCCAACTACTTATAAATGTACTAATTATTTCGAAACAACCAAAAACATATTCAAACACTAATTTTAAATAGCATTAATATCAAACACCTTGATGCTATCATCGAATTAACAAAAGGGAAAGGTTAACAACCTTAGTCTATTTTATTTTTATTTTCGTATTGTAATTTTAAATTTCGTATTGTAATTTTGAATTCTTACTCCAACGGCTACTTTCCCCCTATAAATACCCATTTACCATCATTCATTTTCACACAAACACTATGGCTAACGAACCAAACGAGGTGCGAGATGCTATCCTTAGGCGACTACGAACCGAACAAGAAAAGGATGTCACGTTGGCTAACAATTTGTTGGGTGAGATGACTCGTTATCTCCTCTAGATGCGTAGCCGTGCTGAGGAGAAAACGAGGGTGCATTTGCTGCCTCTTGACCAGTCACTTAACAGCTACGGTCTGCATACTCTACTTATGAGCTCGGAAAAGAAAAAACTGATGTGACAAGAAAAACGAATGTCGTTGATGGTCACGATAGTAACTAGTTGTAGTGATGATGTTAGACTGTCCACTACCAAAGTACCAAATGCCAACTCATGACAATGCCAAAACAGCATAATGTGACAGAACTATTATAACTTTGGGTACTACTATCGGTACCTCCCGACCTACCGAAAAAGTACATATGTTTTGTACTTTTTTTGTCTTTTTGTCTCTCTATTTACAGTATAACACAATTTTTTTTATCAGTTTCTGTTCCGTGTTTTTTGACAGTTTAATACTTTTGACTTGTTTTTTTAACAGCACTTTATTAAAAACTAGCAAGAAGCTAGAAAAATTACAAAGTTACAAGATGAGGATTTTTTAGCCAATCAACCCAAACTAAACGCCAAATTACATCTAAACCGACTCCAATTAAAAAGAATACGGACACTTCATCATCAAAAATATTCCGCCTTAGAAGGAGAAACCACACTAAAGACACACTTATTACGATAAACCCAAATTAGTCACCACAACCCAAAACACACCCCTTTTAACAACCTTTTATGCTTGATAGGAATCTGAAGATTTACGATCAAGAAACCTTTATGGACGTATGCACTTCCATGAATCCAACTTCCCACAACGGCAAATCTTGAGAAAATTATCTTTCACAACAAGGCAATAAAAAATAAATGACTGGACGATTAGTGTGACTGCTACCAATACGGGACAAAGCGTAGACGGATTATATATTACCTCTCATGGGATATATTAAGACGGGTACGGCCAAATAATCCATTCTCACCTTCCACGCACATGAATGTTAACCTTGATTTGGCACACTTTTATCCATGAGTTTGAGTAGACAACTTCCAGAAACATGTTATCATCATAACCTTCTAGCCGAGCTAACGAGGAACTCACCCGAACCATCAAGCGTTCCAATTCCATCCTATCAGGTGTGTCCACCTAGAACAACAACTTCCACGTAAGTCGTCAAATCCGTCAAAATGATCTCAATTTTGGTCCACTTTTGGTCCTTGTGGTTTGTCGGGTATAACTGGTTTAGTCCAAAATGGACTAAAAGTGTTACAGGTTGACCAAAAATGGACGAGATGTGTTATATTTTAAGTTTTTGGACTAAAACCGTTATATCCGACAAACCACAAGGACTAAAAATGTAGTTAACTCTTAAAAAAATTTGGAAAAAAAATGAAGGTCGATTTATAGTGGTAAAAAGTTGTCTGTAAGTCGCTTATAAAAGAGAAAAAACTGATGTGACAAGAAAAATGAAGGTCGTTGATGGTCACGATAGTACCTAGCTGTAGTGATGATGTTAGACTGTCCACTACCAAAGTACCAAATGCCAACTCATGACAATGCCAAAACAGCATAATGAGACACAACTATTATAACTTTGGGTACTACTATCGGTACCTCCCGACCTACCGAAAAAGTACATATGTTTTGTACTTTTTTTCTCCTTTTGTCCCTCTATTTACAGTATAACACAGTTTTTTTATCAGTTTATGTTCCGTGTTTTTTGACAGTTTAATACTTTTGACTTGTTAAACTTTATAATTTTTTTTCCGCAGTTTCTGTTTCATAGTTTTATAATATAAACAAAATTATAAAAATAAAAATAAAATTAAAAAGTTAAAAAAACCAAAAAAACTAAGGGTATAAATGATAGATAAGGAGAGGTCTTTATAACCTACCCATACAACTTTATATTATTTGCCAGAAATTGGCATGCGTACAATGATTAAAATAAAAGGAGCTCACGATTAACAATGTGAAAAAAGAAAAAAAGTTTACAAAACGCACACTCAAGTATACTAAAAGTTACAGAATCGACATTTAACTTTTACCTATTTACGATTTTTTATATAACAAACTTTATCTATTAAACATAGTACGCAAATCTATCGATTCATTGGAAAAAAAATGTCACTGACAAAATCATCGAATTTTGAACAAAACAAACCCAATATTGAAATGCTCTTGACATGCGTATGATTTTATTAAAAAATTTGAAGTTTGATATATATTTTTAGAATATTTACGGAAATAGTCTTTGAGGTTATCGTTTCGTTGCAAGGTGAATCCCAACGACTGACAAATAATACTTAACGTTATCGGTCCATTGAAAAATAGTTTCGCACGCTTCACGGCGATGCGCGAGTTACAAACCTCGTTAGTACTTATCGGAACTTAAAATAAACAATAATTATCCAAGAGAGTGAACTAGTAAAGAGAGAACTCTTTAGACACATGTTAGGTGATTTAGTGAATCGTGACGCATGTTACTAGGTTTAGTTTGGTCTTTAACGAATCGTACACGTACAAAATACAATCTTTAATTTTGGAAAACATAAATAAAAACTTGTTCATAAAAAAAAAAACAAATATTTGAAATTTTTTACGCAACAAGCATATTCTTTACTTGTTCAACGATGATGTATGAAGTATGATGATGATCGCTTCTTTACCTTTTTCTTAGCACTTTCTTCGTGTTAGTGCGTTTTATCCATATATATCACTTTATGTTATTTTAGCGTGGGACATACTATTGTTTTTCTTTCTTTCTACATTTGCTTTGAGGAAGTATATCCATGAAATACAAAATTATTAGCCAGTTCTGCTTAATCGGGTGAAATAATTTAAAACACGAGTTGACATCTTGACAGTCTTGATGATTGTTAGAACATGCCGATTAACTACTCCGTGACATTTTGTTAAAAGGTGAATTTCTTTTCTTCTAATAAATACATCTAAAAAAATTGGTTGTTACGAACTGACAAATGTAACAAGTGTCACATTAAATCATTAGACCCACAACCAGCTGTGTGAAGATTGCATTAACAATCAATACGACACTTTATATACACTTTCAACATTAGAAAACAAAACACGTACTCGACACTACTAACACACTCCCATATTCCCAAACTACCCTTCACATCAAACCAACCATAAAATCTAACACATTATCTCATCTCAATCCAATTACTTACTAGCAAACATACCACAACTTAAAACACATTTGAGTCATTTCTCTCTACTAGAAAAAATGGACACTATGACTTCGACTAGTCGAAACCGGTCTTCGTACTTTTTGGGCTGTATGTCGCCTTCATGCGTACCCGTGGACGAGCAATATACGCGAATAAAAAGTGGTAGTAGACGTGATCGACAAACAAAGAAATGGAGGAAGTTGATGAACAAGGTGGTAGAAGAAAGTAAGAAAAGTATATATGGATCGTCTGAGCCTGTGGTTTTTCGATATGATGCGGTTAGTTACGCACAAAATTTCGATGAAGGAAATCATAGTGAGGATTTGTATGTGTATGGACGTCGAAATTCTCAGGTTTTACGTGAGTGTTCGTGATGTTAATTTTGTTTGGATGATGACATAATGTTATTGTCGTGTATATATTGTAGAATTACTTTGTTTTGAAATTTTAAGCAATCAAATTTTGTTTTCTATATTGGAATGATGATCCAATGATATATCAAGATCTTAAACTGGATTCTTAAATGCTTAAGGATACATAAATTATTCTAGAAATTTGTCATGTACTAAAGACGTTTTATAGGTTTAATGTTTAGTTGCGCAAAAGCTTCAAAATTTGTGTTAATTCAAAAAATATTAAACTTCTTATGATATTCAAGAGAGATCATTAGTTAATATTCCAAAATGTTTATAGAAGTAATTTCATTATAAGTAGGTACCTTACCCTTTACGTTTACTAGCTTTAATGCAAATTTTATGTATATGTTACATATTTTTTATGCCAAATCTACTCTTTTTTGTTATTTGAAAAAATGTAAAATAACATTACTGTGGTCTTATCTTTCCTCTTAATTTCTCAATTTCTTTGTGCGCTAAAAGTATACAAATTAAAAGCTCTAAGAGTTTGGTAATTACCTTTTTTAATAAATGAACTACATATAATACAAGTTTATAGAAAGTCCATATATGAATTCTTACATTTTAAAAAGGCTACGTGACAATATTTTGATCACAAACGAGTTATAATTCCAATGGAAAAAGAAAAAAAAAACACTGCAAAGCTCAATTGACTATAATAATGCACTATTATCTGAGAAAAAAAGTATGAAAAAACATCGCGAGTTACGAGTAATTTTGTGGTGAATATTACTCTGACTGGTATATTTGTTTGGTTGTGGGGGTAATTGACAGTCAAGTGGGCAAAAAAGCACGAGTACCATTTACGTTGATGTTAAGTCATGTCGGTATCACTTTTACTGGAGCTACTTGGTCGTTGATTACTTTTTAATTTTCTTTTTTTCAGATTTTAGTTATACCTAGAAATGTTAGAGTAAAAACAAATCATAATAAACTGAAATGTTAACACAAACAAGGACGTTTATTGTTGTGTAATTAGTGAGAGTTAACATGATTTTGGACTTTCGGGTTAAACCGAGTATTTTTAAGAATGCGAGTCAAAATGAATCGACTTCATTTTAATCGGTATATATTGTCTAGTATTTGTTAAACTATATAAACTAACAATATACATGTTTATCATTAGGTATAGATTTGGTTGGTGACGATATGAATACGCATGACATGGAATTTATTTATAAATGTATCATGTATGTAGTAAGTCCAAATCTCCAACATAAGGTAGTTGTAAAACATGTTGGGTGATTTTCTTAGCGGTCGGTTACTTTGAAACGAATAATCGATTCAGCGTACTCCTCACCTAAACCGATTACAAGTATCATAATAGCCGACTGCTCGGGAACACCAAGTTTTACAACACCCTTATGTTGGAGATTTGGACTTACTACATACATGATACATCTATAAATAAATTCTGTGTTACGTCATATTCATATTATCACCAACCCAATCTATACCTAACGATTAACATGTCTATTGTTAGTTTATATAGTTTAACATGTTACTGGTAATCTATAATGGAAAAATGTTTAGAAATATTAAGACAACTAATAAGCACAAAATATATATACATCAAAGCGAATTTTGATCGAGTTAATCTCAAGTTTTGATGATTTTTAGTTTTGACTTTTTAGCGAGTAATGGCTGATTACTTTGCCTTGTAATCATTGTTTTGCAGCATTATTGCCATATGGTGGTTGGCTGGGGCCCACTACAAGAAAAAGGAGAACGGGCGACGAACTAATCCCGGCGGGAAATCACACTAAACGACAAAATAACGTCCTACGTGGCATAAGGAAGGTTGTCCCATTGTGGAGGGTAAAAGGTCTGGGTGGGTAGTGCATGATGGTTGGAATAGTGAGCAATGAAAGATGATGCTACTTGGTCCAATCAATGCATTACCAATGGAGGTTAGGATAGATTTGGGTGAGGGTGTGTGTTCCCTAGCTAGTGATGCCTAAGCCTTTTGGGTTGCACTTCTTTCAGTGAGGTTGGGCTACTGTTTGATTTGGCAATCTTACGTTTAGGAAATGTAGCTAGTTGGGTATAGCCCCTCATCCATTGTGAATGGGTGATATACCTTGCATGATGATGCCTCTTGCAGTCCCCATCTATGGTTGTTGTGGGTGCGGGTTGAATGACCATTGGATGTACTGTGAGTGGAAATGTAGTCATTAAGGTATGGTATTGATGGAAAATGGTGAGCTTAATTGTGAGTCTCAAACTGAACAGATCTTTTCAGCCTTCTAAGGGTGATAGCCAACTTGTATAAATACAGATTGACTATATAGAAACACTGACTATGAATACTAGTTGTATATGCGGAATCTACAAAATAGTATTAAGAAGAACAATGAAAAACTAAACTTTGATTTTTATTAATCTATTAAAGTGATTACAGATTACTAACTATGAGATATGATTGTATGAGATGTATATTGAACTGGTGTGTCTAACTATATCGTGAGGGTTCCTTTTATAGACCAAGGATAAACCATAACAGGCTTATAAAACACGTAAAAGATAATACATATCTTTTCCTATAATATCTCACACATATCTCTTAAACGGTACTAACTATTTTCTACTAACGGTACTAACTATCTGAGCAGTACTTAACACTTTGTACTGTCAATACTAACTATAACTATCGGTACTAAATATTATCACTAACGGTACTAAGTCAAAAATGTATAATTCCCAACAATCCTCCTATAAACATGATTTTAAACTCTTTTAACTTCATGTTTCTTCAGGTTAATCTTCTTAAGTTCTTGGAGGATGTATCCAAACACTTTATCAAATCTTGATCTTGATCTTTAATAATCTTTCCATCTTTATCAGCAACTTTGTCTTTTCGCACAATAAATGCAACATCTTATTCAGCAACAATGCCAACTAAGTTGGCTTTGTAGTTTTTGGCAAACTACCAGCAAATAAACGGATTTAATGTTCATTTACAAAGTAGCCGTATGCTTCAGGATAGTTAATTTTATTTGAAAAATATGGTGAGTAATTACCATACAAGTTTTTGGTAACTGGTCAACCATAACGGATTGATTTGTCTTTTACCAAATGCGTTGGCTTTTGGAGACTAGTCAATGCTTCATTGCCATAAACATGGAGCATTGATAAACCATATAGTTTTTAGCAAGCTACCAGCTCTATCACAGATTTGGAGTAGTCTTTACCAAGAACTATATTGATCTTGGACTAGCAACTCTTCACCTATGAAGCAAGGTGAGTTGGACCTTACAATTTTTGGTACAATTGTCAACCATAAACGGATTTGAGAAGTCTTAAAAGCCGTTTGCTTATGGACTAGCCAGTTCTTATGCCTATTAAGCATGGTGCACTGATAACCATTTGTTGTGTGGTGGTTAGCCAACACTCAAACCCTTCTCAAGTCCATTCACGTCATCACTCTTCATCAATCTGTTGCTTAATAAATCTTATCAAATCAAGGGCAGCAGTACTTTCTATTTCAATTACAATTCCTTAGGATCAAGCATTCCTTTTCCCAATAAATCCTTGGAAAGAGGATATCTTCTTTCAACTAACATATGGATGACTGTCCCATCTTCAAATTCTAGTATGCAAACTCCACAAGCTTCATACAATCTCCAAGTGACAATCTTCCAATCTTGTTGATTACTCCAAAAATCACTTTGATCATTTCTTTAGTTCTGTGGATTCCATCATTATCTTCAAATTCCCCCTCCTCCCCCCCCCTCTACCCCTCCCCCCCCCCCTCCCCAAAGAATCAAACTCAATTTCCTTCTAGTGTAATTTCTGGTACTGCTCCTATCTTAAGATATTATTAGGTGATACAAAATCTTGCCTATCAAATATATGAAGTACCTCCATCAGATAGTTGAATGCCCTGAAGTTCCCATTGGCTCTGTATATAACAAGATAGTCTCCATCTGGTGATGATACCTTGTCCAATCTAGCAATGACAGATTTCTTCTCCATTATCTCACTATCTAAGGTACCTTCAAATGTAACAATCTTTAGGCATTTTCTATGTTCATCATCACTGTCATCATCTGACTGTTTTCTTGGCTTTTTCCTTGCAATCATTTTGATATGACCCCCTTTTCTCTTCTTTGTACCCTGCTCTGTCACTTCTACCTTAGCAGGTACCTTTGCTGTGTCTTCTTCCTTTAATCTCTTCTGATCAGTGTCTTTTACTCCTTCATTCATCTCCTTAATCCTTCTCTCATCCTCAGTGGAACCAACAGCAGTGAAACTTTCATCAAACCTCTTCACTTTCTCATACAAAGCTTGTATTTCTTCAAAAGTTTTGCTCTTCAAGTCTGAGTGTTTCTTGTTTCCAACATGCTTCAGATAAGTCATCATTTGATTCCTAAGCTGAGTTCTTGTAGGAGGTTTGTTTCTGATTGCAATAGCTCTTTGTTCTGCAAGAAATCTTCTTTGAGCTGCAATTGTATCATGAAGGAACTTTGCTCTTTCTTCTACAGTGAACTGCTCTCTCTCTTCATCTTGAAGTCTTAGAGCTAGAAGTCTATCAGCTTCAATTCTTGCTTGAATGAAGTCATATTCATCTGAAAGGGCAGTCTTTGTAGCTTCTTCCTCAGCTAATCTTTTTCTTTCTTCTTCTGTTTCCCAATCCTCTTGCAACTTTCTAGCCATCTCTTCATCCCTAGCAAGTTGCTTAAACTTCTTTTCAGCTTCAGGAATATCCTCAGATTCAGTATCAGACTCATCTTCCTCTTCAATTTTCTTTTTCCCTTTATCTTTTGGATCAATCTTTGGAAGAGGCTTTAAAGTCAATAGTGATCTAGTTGAAGTAGGCCTAGGTCTCTCAGTCTCTTCAACATCCTTAAGCTCAACTCCTTTCTCCTTTTCTCTTGAAACTGCTTTGGCTTGGCTCATGTTGAGAAGAACCTGAGCAATAGTTTCATCATCTCCAAACATTGTAGGAGTGGTTGTTGAAGTGATTGGAGTAGCACTTCTTGCTTCAGTTTGATCATCAGTACCTTCATCTAGGCTAACGGTACTATCTTTGTCCTTGTCGGTACCTTCTTCCTCCTTATCGGTACTATCTTTTGATCTGTCGGTACTAACTTTTGATCTGTCAGTACTAACTTTTTCTTTGTCAGTACTAACTACATCTTCAGTACTAACTGCATCTTTAGTACCCTCTTTCTCTTCATCCACTACCTCTCTTGTCCTCCCCACATCTTGAGCATCCTCAGTGTCCATATTATCAATTTCATCATCATCAAGCTCATCAAACAATGGATCTTTATGGACTGAAGGTTCAGCTTTGGCAGATTTCCTCCCCTGTTTGGATACAGACTCCTTTTGCATCCAGTTTGCCTTCAAGGTTTTCTTTCCTGCCAACCTTTGCTTCAAAGATACACTCTTCATCCAGGCTCTGTGGTGTGTAATAACAGGTTTGGCTTTCTTCTTTAGCTTCTGGATCTGTGCCTTCAAATGTTTAATTTCCTTGGCTTGATCTGAAACCTGTGTACACAAAGAGATACAAAGATCATAGACACTTTGGAGTGTCATGTCACCCTCATTCCCTGAAAGGGATTTATCACTGGATGACTGACCTCCATGATTCCCACCAGAGCTCTCTGGAATAGAATCAGGAATATGAGTAGAAGTTGAAGGTCTAGGTGATGGGTCAGACTGAGGCTCAATATTGGCTTCACTTGGGTGAGGAGGAGAGGGTGTAGGTTATGGTTCAGATGGTCTCTCTGAAGTAGCACCCTCATCCTCAGTTGATTGTACCAACATAGAAGCAAATAAAGGTGTGATTTTCCCTGAAAAATGTTTACCCTTTTTAACCATAAAGGAGAAAACTTTACTTGTCAAAGCATTTACAAGAAAATGATCTAAAGGTACTGGTACATTCACTAGCTGTTTATCCAAAAAGATTGAAATAAAACATGGATACATTACAAACTTCTTCTTTGCATCTAAATGTCTAAGCATACCATCAAAAATTAATTTAGAAAAATTATATTTCTGATTAGATGTTAGCAAATGACAGCAGTGGCAATGTTAGTGGGAATTTGATCCCAAGAGGTGCTTTTAGAACTAATACAATGATTCATTGTATGAAACAGAAACCTCTATTGGGGTGAAAATAAAGCTTTATTAAATGTTAACACAGTTAAATCCCCCTCATACCCCATGAGCTGTATATCATCAAATATAGCCTGATTAGGTAGAGAATCTATCCCATCAGCATCATCAAAAAGATGGTCACTTCTTATGGATGCTTCAGAGATAGACACAGGCTTGCCAGCTACTTTGGCAGTAATGTACCTTACATTTTTGATTATTTTGGATTTAGCAGATCAACAAATGTAGTAGAAACTACTGGACTTACAGTGAGTGCATGATGAATAGAGCTTCGCGAAAGAAAATCAATAACTTCATGAAACTCTATAATGCCTTCAGTCAATAACAAATGAATTTCACTTGTATGAGTTGATGATAGAACAGTACACAGAAATTACATTAGAAGGATATGAGTTGATTCTTTGGGGAGATTTGAAGATAATGATGGAATCCTCAACTAAAGAAAATGATCAAAGTGATTTCTGAAATGATCAACAAGATTGGAAGATTGTTACTTGGAGATTGTATGAAGCTTGTGGAGTTTACATACTAGAACTTAAAGATGGGACAGTCATCCATATGTTAGTTGAAAGAAGGTATCCTCTTTCCAAGGATTTATTGCAAAGAATGCTTGATCTTGGATTGGAGGTTGAAAAAGAAAGTACTGCTGCCCTAGATTTGATCAGATTTATTAAGCAACAGATTAGTGAAGAGTGATGTTATGAATGAAGATGAGAAGGGTTTGAGTGTTGGCTAACTACCACACAACAAATGGTCATCAGTTCACTATGCTTAATAGGCATAAGAACTGGCTAGTCCATAAGAAAACGGCTTGTGGTAAAGACTTCTTAAATCCGTTTATGGTTGACAATTTACCAAAAATTGTAGGGTTTTCTCTAAATAAGCGACTGATAAGTGTAAAATACACATATCCGTTAATACCTAAAATAACCCAATTAAACCCAAAACACAGTGAAAAATGGCAAAAATATGCTTGGTTTGTGTTTGTATGTGTGCAGGTACGGATATTTCAGAAATCACAAGAAAACCATCAAAAACAAGCAAACACGGACACGAGAACGGAAGAGCGTGCAAGAGCCGGAAGCCAAAATCAAAAAGTCAACCCTGGTCAAACCTCAGTCAACCATAAAAGGACAAAAACCTCAAAATGTTTCAAATCAACCCTCCAAATTTCAGAAAGTTACACAAATGGTCCCTAAGCCTAAATGGGCCATACCCGGATCCAAAGCCCAAATCCCTAGCCCAACACCCCTTTTATAAAACCACAAGGACCTTTTCTGCCATTTTCTTAAAATTGTTTTACACTACAACCTTTTATAAACAAAGAGAGGGACTAAAGTTGCAATATGCCTAAAGTTTAAAACGAATTTACCTTGTGTCAGTTATAAAAGAGCGCCAAACCTCTTTTACTATTCATCCGTCGTCCCCGTTTCACCAACCAGGGTAAATCAAGGGGCAAACGTAAATCAAGGGGTGATTAAGACAATTCAAGGCCTCTTATTCATGATAGCAGGGAGAAATTAGTCAAATCATAGGCTCTTATTAGCTCTCAGTCAAGCAAAAGCCACGTGGCTATGGCAAGAAGCACAAGGATGATGAATTTTCACTCTTGAGGTACTCACATAACTAGCACAAACATCTCAATCACGGATTGCCACGTTGGCAATCCGTGTGAGATAGTTAGAGATCCAACGGCCATCAAATGCTCTCCAATGATTGGGTAATCGTGTGGTGATGATTAGAAGAGGCGTGGGAAGCACTCAAGGGTCTGGAAGCTTCACCAAGAGTCTATAAATAGCTCACATTTCACACGCATTGAGAATCTAGTTTTTTTAGTAGCTTTTAGGTAGCTTAAAATTTCATTTTGGCTTATTGTAATTTTCTTTAAATGTTTTGTAATTTCTTTTTAAAAGTAATGTAATCAGTATCTTTTGTTAATGAAATTCAGTTTTATTGTGTCATAAGCTCTTTTGTTAACTCTCATAAGCTCTTACTTTTCTCTAAATGATAAGCTAAAGATCATAAGCTACTGAATAAGCTCTTATTAGTCTCTAAGCTTACCTAAATCTTTAAAAACAGCTAAGTACCTTGAACTTATTGGATATTAGCTTATGGAAGGGGAGCTTATCATGGAAGAGCTCCCATGGACTTATACTAGCTTATCCATTTGGATAAGCTAGAGCTAGTAGCTGTTCTATTAAGCTTCTGTTAAGCTGAAGCTTCAAGTAAGTTTTCATTTAATTTCTTAAGTCTTTAATATTTAGTTCAATTTATGCTTAATAGTGTAGATTTGTTTACTAGCTTAATCTGTTTGCTTATAAGTGCTTATTTACCTTTATTCTAGCTTTTTAAATGTGTTTAATTATCTGTTTTAGCTTATTATATCATAAATCATAGTAATCTCTTTTCTGTCATAAAAACCATAAAAAGCCAAAAATAAGTAGTATAGCTTAGATTCTTAGATATAGCTTATTTGATTAATGAAAAATGTTTGTTAAGCTTGTTAAAAGCTGTTAGTTATCTGGTTATTAGAATTAGATCATTAGATTTTAAAAGCATAAGCTTATTCAAAGCTGTCACAATTTAAAGGGGTGTTTGGATTAACCTTGTTTGACAATCAAAAGTCAAAGGTTTTTGTGCAATTTGTTTGAGACAGCTTTGATTTCATTTAAAAACATTAGGTAAGAAGTTTTCACAAGTTAGTGTTTAAAAATTAAAAGAGTTTGAGCTTATTTTAGTGTTTCTGCACCAGGGGAATTTTCATAGTTTTCACTTGTGCAAATTATTGAACCAAGCCATCTAAGGCTTGGTTCTTGATTGTTTTGAGTTTGTACACACTCAACAAGAGTGTTTAGTGCAGGTTTAACCCCTCTAGGATACCTGCACATTTGTTTCTTGCATTATTGTCAAGTGCACCAGTAGTAACTAAAGTAGTTACTACTGCTGTCATTTTTATTCATTTTAGCTAGTAATTTTAAGATTTAGGT
>BQNB010051729.1:0-38744 GCA_026074375.1 Tanacetum coccineum | reverse complement strand
TGGTACTTTTAGTGAAAGATTGTAGAATGATCAACCCTTAACCTTATAATAAAAACCTATTTTACCTTTATAAACTTGTTATTCCTTAGCTCTAGTGAAGGAGATGTGTATCCTTGCCAAGCCAATGATAGAATACTCGTCACGACTGAGCAATTAAGCGAATTAGTTACATGTTACCACATAGATTAGTTGAGTGATTTGAGTGTTTTCATCTACCTATTTCGTGAGGTGTTTGGTTGTGTACTTGTAATAGATCAAATAAATGCTTAAACGGAAAAATCCTTAGGGATACATTTTTATAAACTTCTAAAGGCTACTTAAGGACAAGTAGGATTCAAGTGGGGGGATATTTGATGACATCAAATAACGTTACTTTTATAGCATCATTTATCCTATGTAAATAACCTATTTAGTTTAATTATTGCAAAGAATTGTAACTTAATCGTTTGTATTTAAGAATTCTAGTAATTATGGAGTACTTGGTGAAGATTAGCAAAAAAGACACGATTCTGGAGCTTAAAACATTTGAAGATTACTATTCTGACATCCAATACGCCATATCCATCAAGGAAGATATGGCTTATCTATGCCTGCACTTCACTAAAGACCACAAAGGAACAAGATCCAATACGTCGTATCCAGAGAAGATCTATACGCCGTATTCAAGTTATGGAAATAAAATATTCTGGAAGATATCGAACGTGGTCCCTACTCTAAGAAATCCCCGATACGCCATATTGACCTCAGTCAATACGCTGTATTGACCATATTCTAGACCTTATAAATAGAAAACCTAAAAACGGGTTTTCAGTGTGCAAAATCATATTTTCGATACCTAAACCATAAAAGTCGATTTTTAAAAAAGGACAAGAGCAGAAGAGGTCTTGTAATGTAAATAATTCCATAAGAAATAACTTGTAATCTCCTATACTCTTGTAATCGTTCAGTTTTTAGTATCATTCGTTAACTCGATTAGTTTACCTTGGCTAAATTATTACTTTTGTATTGATTATGATGTTTGAAGGCTAATACCTTCGAGTATTAGCCATTATTATGAAGATCTAAATGTCTGGTTTGTTTATCTTGATTGCTTAATTTATCGTTGATTGCTTGTTTATGTTTATCAGTTTATACTTGTTTACGTACTTTTGTATGCGACCTATCATTCAACTTGATCTAGTGATACAGAATAAGTAATCTAGATGCTGAGATGGCTCTCCATATATTGATTTATACATCTAGACCAATAGGATTACAAATAATAACCTATTTTTCCCTTTAGATTGTGAGCTTAGTTAGACCGGCAGGTGACCCTTAGGATCAACGAGTACATTCTCAATTAATTGATAAAGACTTGGTTAGTAGACTATTAGTGTATGCATTGCCTTTAAGCAGTAAGTGGGTAAAGTCTTTATGAGCTAGGGTTTAATAAGATCACCATTGCTTTAATCCCTAAGATAGATTATAATCAGCAAATAAGAATACTTTATGAGGATACATTTAATTTTGACATAATTTTTCGTATCTAGGTCTTAGGAAGGAAGCAAAACGACTAAGTCTTAGAATGATATGCTGCCTCGTGATAAAGTATTCACTGACCACAAATAAACTAAACAAACCAACGTTCTAATTGGATTAATCATGGGTAATACAGTTTTTTTATATTTGGCTAGACTACTCTTTTATCTTTTGTTAATTTACTTGCGTGTGTTATTGTGTCTTAAGTTGATTTTAGTCACCACAAAACCTGTGCCAGTCTCTCAGGCTGAAAACCCCCCCCCCCATTATCCGTTAGATTTAGGATTAACATAGGTTTAGCATAGGTTTAACATAGAATAGAATTAACTTAGTCTAGATAACCAAAATATTAATAAATTGAAAGATTGTTTCTCGCTCTTAGTGATCGACACCCTACTTACCACGAAACTCCCATCTGACCGGGTACACTGCCCGTTAAAGTGTTGTTTTTGGTAAAGTCGGCAAAATATAAATTTAAAACTTGAAACATAAATTACAACCACACAACGACACATCAAGTTTTTGGCGCCGCTGCCGGGGAGTGAAAATTTAATCTTGATTTTTATTTGATATTTTGGTTTTTAACATTAGATTAGTCTAACCCTTAGGATTAGTGTAGTTTAAGATTATTGTTTATTTGCATATTGTGTTTGTGAAGATACGGCGTATTAAACTGAATACGCCGTATATGTTATTTAACAGTTTTCTTTCCTAGCAAGTTTATTATAGGATGGACAACCCTAACATTACTATGGACAAATACATCAGGCTCGAAGAAGAAAAAGCTCTTTGGCATGGCAAGGTGTATAACTGGGAAACTGCTACGTATGGTAAGATCTGGTATGATGATGACATTCATAACCTCAGATCCTTTGAAACCGAATTCCCAGCTATAGTCTTTAATGACGAGTTAACATCTGAATAAGCACTCTCATGTGAACCCATGGTAAGTTCTCTTAACAACAATAAAACTGACCTTAGAATATCGTTTGACGAATCCGACGATGAAGATTACACGGTAATTTTTGACAAAAACTCATTTTCTTATAAAATAATTTATGTCAATGATTTGAAAATGGATTTGGAAAATGATAATGAAAAAGTCAATATGCCTTCGTTTCCGTCACCCGAGCCTACGGTCAGTTATTGTAATGATTTAGACTTCCTTAAAGATTTTGAGAATGAATTTCCAGCCATTGTTTACAATGATGCTCTAACTTCTAAATCAGATTCCTCAACTGAACCTGTTCAAATTCATCATCATTTCGATGAATTTGATTTAAAAATTGAAACATCATTGTCCGAATGTGATAAAGAGTAACAAAATGTTGTGTACTCTAATGATCTATTCCTTTTCAACATAATTTATCCCGATGATCTAGAGTTGTATAATGACAATGACGATAATGAAATTGATATAATACAGTCTTCAGAGGGTGATGTAATAAACATCGATGTACAAAGGTCAAATAAGCTTCTGGAAACCAACCATAGTAGAATTAGTAAAATTTTCAATGAAAAAAGTTTTATCATGGAAATAAAAGTTAATATAGTGGCTTGAAAATATCTTGTCAACGGGATGCTATTAAATCTTATTAAGAATTTGTATGTGCCGTTTGGCATCCCATTCGACCCTAAGCAGTTTTATAAGGATGGTGTAAAAACAAGGAAGTTGCAGAGGCCGAGGTACGTTTTCTTTACTTTGCTAAATTTAGGAAAATTTAGTCTCCAAGAACGGATACGACGTATTAGGTAAACACCTATACGCTGTATCCACTGTTTTTAAACTTGAGTAGACTAAGTCTTCAATTTCGGTCAATACACAGTATTGAACGAACCTCTTTTACGGCGTATCGAGTTTGGGTATAAAAGCCCAACTTATACGTCGGATATAAATTTACACACACTTTTACTCTCTACAAACACTTTTAACCGCGCAAAATCTTAGAGATCATTTTTCTTATCTCATATCATCTCTGTTGTAATCATACGATAACGTGTTCTTCCCCTTTTCCCTTTGATTTTTGATTTTCGAATTGAATTAAAATTAGGGTTAGGGTTTTGATTTTGGTTTTGAGAGTCTATTCTAAATAAACCTAGCCTTGAACCTCTGTTTCCATAGCAAATATGTAAAAGAATTTGAGAATTAGCAATGGGTCAAATAGGTATAAATAGGAATCGCCTTTTTGTTTTTAACTGCAGAGCAATACGGCGTATCCACTCAAATGGATACGATGTATTGACTTAAATTCACACAAATTGAAAAACCCAATATGACGTATTCAGCAACTTGAATACGGCGTATTGATCAGCTGATGACCCTGCGTTTTTAAAACCCATACGCGTATGGTTACATCTATATGGCGTATTAATATAGGTCTTTTATACTCTCATATCTTTCCCTATATGAAGGTTTTCATTAAAACTCCATTACGACATCTCCACATAGAATACGTCATATCGACCTAAAACGAGATAAACAAAATCTCTATACCAATTTTGTTGATTTTGCAGATATGGCTCTTCCACCTAGAGATCAGAGGCATCATATAACACCCACATTTTTGACATATAGCAATGGAAGCTAATCTGGTGAAGAATTCTTGTTTCACACAAAAGATGAACTAGAGAGAGAAAGTTGAGAGAGAAAGTAAAATGGAAAACATGGATGGTTGATTGAACTATGTGGGAAAATTACAAAGAGAACCAACACCCTCTCCATGTGTGGAGAGGGTATTTATACTTACATAAGGTGGACATGGGCCTTGGTTACATGGGCTTTCCATGGACCTTGGACTAGTTACCTATGTAAGTTTCCAAATATTACTTGACGAGCTATCTACCGATATCTATGAAGTGACGAGATTTTTAGGAATTTCGTATTCCTAACAATCTCCCCCTAAGGGAGGTCACTTCATGTTACAAAAACTAAAACCTATCATACTATGAAGGTCTTCATTCTTGTGCTCGCAGACTTCTTTCTTTTTCTTATCTTGTGAACATGATGTAGTGATATTTGACTTTAGGCTTGAGCTTGTTCCTTATCTTGACTTGTATGTGAATATGTGATCTTAAACACCTTGAGATCATCAACCAAGCATAATCTCGTTTCGCCATCTTGTTAACTTTGCCATCTTGTGAACTTGTGATTGTTGGACCGACATGCTCATACCTTTCTTGATTTGTTGACTTGAAAAGCTTTAATGTTGCATCTTTCTTGAAATTCTTTAACTTTAACACTTCGACACTTCAAGAAAGATGTGTGGTATCAGAGTAGCGGAAGTCTTGAAACATGTACTTGAGCTTTCATGATGTCTTTATGTTTGTCGGTCGGGTATGAGCATGTAGATATGGATCTTGTGAGCCAGCTGGAATCAGGGACCTCCACCACCATCTTTACATAGGCTGCATAAAACAGTTAGCAATAAAGCGGGGGGACGAATATGGCTTTGTCATTCGCCCAGGTTTGGTTGGAGAAACCTTCGGATCCGTGAGGATCGACCTGTGATCAGATAGATTCAATTTAAGAAGAATCTTCTTGACAGGATTTCCAGCTGTAGTATTGAATCTTTCTAACACATAAGTATTAGATTCATCGTACTCAGCATGTTCTCATTATCGGAACGTCTCAAAGCAGACAGCACGATAAGAGTGAACCAGTGAGTTACTATCTCACCGATTGATATAGAAAATTGATTTGAAAATCAATCGGTGTATCACTTACAAAATTGTTTTTGTGACACACCGAGAGTGTTAATCATTTCAAAAATTCATTAACAACCGTTGATCCATTTCCTGGAACAAGTTTGATTCTTATAGAATCGCACCATCGTTTCTTTCCAGTTGTCACAAGTTTGATTCATAAAGAATCGCACAAGTTACCTACCATGAGCTTGTTTGATGTTGGCTCAAGCAGGATTTCCATCTTCATTGTGAATGAGTTCACTCTGATGTTCTGGCAAAATCACAAGGATAATGCGTAGGACTCTTAATATATATCTTGTATTCACATGTGTGAACTTTAGCAAGAATAATTTGACAAGTGTCCTAATGAGATTTATGGATGATCTCTTTTGGCTCTAGACTCAATAGTGCACTTTGATTTTAGTGATCGGAGGCTGGAGCTGAGTGCCACCTTTTCAATATCAACTAACTCGGAGTGAGAAAGTCAATAGAAATGAGTGTATCTCCGTGAGTTTTGAAACAAAGTCTTTCTGACTTTGAGTGGCTTGGAGGGGTTTGTGCATAGCTATCACCTGGGTCCATGACTGTCTTCAAATGTCAGGACTTCACTCTGAGTGTTTCGACAAGCTTATGTATGACCCGGTTTCTGCCCTAGTGGTATGGAGGGCTTCTTTATTTTTCCCTTTATCCTTACATTTCTTTTTATTCTTCAACCCCTTCAGCTTACGAGAATTATACAATTTTTTATCATTTTTAATCATACCTAAGGACTTCTACACTAACTAGTGGATATCCCTGGGTAGATCCCTCCGGTTCTGGCTGGATCATGGGATCTGATTACCTAAGCACTACCGCCTTTATACTTCATGAATTTAAAAAAAAAAAAAAAAAAGAAAAAGAACTATGGTCGGTCTTTTGGGTAATTAATCTCACGTTCCTTCCAAAAACATTGAATTTTCAATCAAAGTGTTTGATATAATATCAAAAAGATTTACACTTTGAGAGTTTTTCATCTTCCACAAAAGTCCCCTCTTAAACATGTGCTTCGTAATGCGGTAGTACATTGCATAGTGTGCTAAGTGCTATTGAGTCTATTTTATTGATCCACTTATGTCAATATACATTAAGTCCAGAGTTAATCACATTATCTCCACCTTATCCCAAAATGTTAATCCCGTTGATCTAATTTTGGATATCAATTAATTAACGTTAGGGACAAAATGTATATTCCGAGCAGAATGGAAACACATTATTGCTCCCTCAACGTTTGAGGGATTATAGACAGTGTGAGTACAATAATTTGAAGATTTTTGGAATTTATAAGGTATTCTGAAAATTTGTACTCGAGACTCCTTTATTATCACCATAAAGTCTACACTACATACAATCACATGATTATTATGTACGGGGTTTGACCTGATTGAATGAGAACCATCATATGATAGAATCATTTGGTTCTTTTGACGCAGCGAAGGTCTCCTTTCGAAACAATTTTCACCAACGACTTTTCCAAAACTCCTCATTAAACCTACTTTCTTCAAATGAGGTTGTTAAATTTGATCTTTCTCTGTCCAAGCACTCTTCTGCGTTGATGTAACTTTCTTTCCAAGTTATGAACGTCTTTGCAATCAAACTTCGAGGAGAGGACAGATTCAGATACTTATGTAAATTGAGCTTGTGAGGTTGGTGATGTCGGTGTTGATGTTGTCTTAGCTTCCACCTCTAAACCAGCATCCTTTCTCTTGAGTAGATTCAGAACTTTCTTTTAAGCCGCATCAAGCAGTCTTAATGTATAAATCCCAGATATCCGAAGTACACAGTTAACCCCTTTCAAGAATTTGTTACCGCCACACCAAAGTCAATTAAGTCCCAGATGAGCGCATTTCTCTTTTCAGGATAGTCATGATATAAATTGTAACACCAAAGTCAACTAAGTCCCGGATATCACAATTATTCCTTCTTAAGTAGTCGAAATGGAAACACTAAGTCATTATGTCCCAATGTTGAATTTCTTCCTGCAGGATACTGGACTATTTAAAGGAATCATCGATACCTTTGTGTACCTTCTTTTATCAATATTTCTACTTCTTTTAAGAATAAGCTTAGGGATTGACCGTTTGAGGAAGCATTTATTGAATCAGCAAGAACTTTTCTCACATTTTAAATAATTATACTCCAAACACTTCCCCCTGGGGACTCAAATGATGCATACTGGCTAATGAGGAGATGTCTCTTCCTACATGTGATTGAAATAGTGCACCCGAAAGATTCAACACAGCCTAAAATCAAAAGAAGCTAACCTCAAAAGACAAAGAGAACCTCAAAAGAAGGCTAAGGACACTATCAAGTATACATCTACTCCTTCCCCCTTGCTGGTTTCGACACGTCGGAATCAGCAAAACCTTATACGCATACATATTCGAGATTGTGTTTGAAGAATTGATAAGCTTAAATCTATTCCGTGAGAATTAACTTCAAGGCATTTAAAACTATGAAAGTATTTCCAAGCATTCCTAAGTCTTTTACAAACTATGAGGTGTTGGCAATATTGATCGTCTGTAGTTTAAAGCCTGAATTCACTAAGTCTCTAAGTCCATAAAGATTTAAACAAATGACATCTAAAGCACTTGAAGTTAATATAAATTAACCCCCTTTGAAATTGTTATCCGTCATTAGCCAAAACTTTATCCATTATTTCATGACTTATTTTGAAAGACCATTTTACAAGATTGTTTGATGACGATTTCTCCCCCTCAAATAATGACCCGTTTTCTATTTAAAGAGCTGTTGTCATTGTTTGAGAAGTCGAATTGTCTTTGAAAAATCTTTTTGTGATTACTGAAAACACTGATTCATTATGAAGACAACTTTTTACCAACAAAAATAAGATTTCTCTTATTTTAACACATAAGCGCACTGAGACGTACACTGATGGAATATAGGAAGCACGGGTTGTGATGCAAAGTAATCACAAGCCTTTGCATGGTCATAAAGTAGACCATGCCCGAGAATAAATTCCCGTTGAAAGGACAAGTTTTCTTTTTGAAATACTTGCCTTTAAGATGATGACCGGGTTGCTATCTGAAATAATAGCAAGCCATATGACATGTTTTGAAAAACATTTGAACTTTTGCACGAACTTTATTTATGTCCACGTGTCTTTATTGAAAGACATTTCTAGGGACGTAAATATTATCGTTTGCAAAAGACATGCCATTGAAAAACTTTCTTTTGTATTTTTTCTTATTATTTTTATTTTTTGTATTTTGTTTTTATAAGGTTTTATAAAATGAAAATCTTTTTTGTTTTTTTGATTTTATATTTTTCTCTTTGTTTTTATAAAATTTTATAAAAAATAAAAAAATAAAAATAAAAATAAAAAAATAAAAATCTTTTTGTGTTTTTATGATTTTAAGTATTACTTAGGATACAAGAGGATTTCTCTTCTTTTGAAGAAAAAGCGCACTGAAGCGTACACTCTTTCTTTTCTTTGAGGAGCGGGGCCTGAAGTGTTGTCTACAGACACCATTATCATGAAGCACGGGTGTTGATCTGAAGTAATCAACAGCCATTGTCCTTGTTCATCATACATAAATTCCTGGAACCCTTGGTTTCTGATATATCACTTTTTTCAGCAAACAAACTCCGAGTCTTTCCTTTTCAGGATTGCAAAATGTACCTGCACTTAAGTTAAGAGTACTTGCACTGACATTGAGAGTTTGATCGCATTTATAAGGGTTAGTGATACAATCATTTGAACCATTTGGGAGTTCACAATCAACCTTTGTTGTGCTAGATGTGAATGTCGTTCCAGTTGGAACCCACTTAAGACCAGCAGTGTTAAAAATTCTACCCGTCGGTATCCACCTAAGGTAAGATCTAGGAGTGTTTGTTTTCTCATGCACAGCGGAAGACTTATTGGGAGAAAAACTATGTCCTGTAACGATCTTCCTACCAGGTTTCTGAGTATGACTCGTTGGATCTACGGGTTTGTTACTGTTTCTAGTCTTATTGGGTTGAATCTTAGCACGAGAATTCACTTCTTTCAGGAATTTTGTTATACAGGCATCATGATTTGCAGTACAAGCTCCACTCACGCGCTCCTGCACAAGTTGAGCACTCAAGTGTTTGATGTCAGAGAAAGGACTAGAATCCTAGAGTGATCTGCCTTTGGCATAACAGTTGTCGTTGGGCAACTACTCTTAGATGTTGGCAAAACCCTAGATGTTTGATTATTGCTCCTAGGTTTTGATTTGCAACTCTTAGTAGTGTTTTGTGATTTAGCAGATGGCATTACACTAGTTGTTGACTTTCTATCTCTTTCTTGTGTCTTTTTCTTAGCTTCCTCTAGATAGTAATTATGAACCATGTCATTTGAACTAAATCTTGGCATGTTCTTAGAACTATTCCTAGATGAGCTAGATGCAATCATATGATTAGGTTTTGCAAAAGCAGATTCTCTTCCCTTAGGCAAATAATGTTGAGTGACTGGTTTTGACAAAACGTTATTCACATCAACTTGGGAGGCAAACCGTGGTTTTGAAAAATTAGGTCGTTCAGATTTAAACGCATTCGGTTGTCTAACAACTGATTGGTTTCTGGGTGGTTGTAAAACCGGTTTCCCCAAGATTGATGGTTTTGCAAACTTAGTATCCACGCTATTTCCTTTTAACTTTCTTAATTCGTTTTTCAATGCTACATTCGCAAAAACCTTTTCCTGAATCTGAGCCTTTAAATCAGCATTTTCAACAGTCTTACTATTTATTTGAGCAATCAGTGAGTCATTATGGTCTTTTGTCTGAACTCGTGTCTTTTTGATAGAATCGTAAAGATCTTTGTAAGTCTGTTTCAAATGCTCATTTTCCTTATGCAACTTCTCATTCTCTGCAAGTAATTTAGCCACACTATGTTCCAATTCGATATTGATTGTTTCAAGTACCTCAATTTCCTTTTTAATCTTGGCTTTATTACTTGTTTCATTTAAAATTTGACCATGTTGCCCGTCTTTTAAAGCTTGATTTTGATATTTAAGTACCATGTTAACACAATGTGCTTTCATTCTTGAAAAATCTTTTTAAAGTTGGGCAACGGTCTTTTTGAGAGAAATATTTTCAGACTTGAGAGATTGGTTTGAAAATTCAGTTGTCATGTTATCAAATGATGGATCAAGTAAAGGACATGAAACTTGATATTTTTCAGCATTCTAGTCAATCTCTCCTCCCATATGACACATATTTGTTGAATCAGGAGTGGTATTTCTATCAACCTTTTCCAATAGATGTGTATCATAAATGGTTTCAGATTGCACAGAATGTTGTTGTTCATTAGCAAGTACATTATGTTGAGCAGTCAATTGTACCTTAGCAAATGTCACTTGGTCATTTACTGGTCTGATATCTGCATCCACAACATGTGTGATATAATTTCCTGAACTGCTTCTTGTAACCTGCTTTTCTGACTTTGTCCCACTGCATTCTGTAACAACTAAACCAGCATCAAATGATTTACTCTAATCAACATTTCCCTCTTTTGATTGCATTTGTCTTTTATCCACCCTGCTCTCATACTCTTGTTTATGCTGTGCTTTTTCATCAATTGACTTCTTAACAGATTCCATGAGTTGTATCAGTGTAACACGGAATTGTTGAACATCGGTTCGAGTATATGCTATAAAGTACTTGTGTATCATTAGACCATAATCATTGTCAAACGAGAATCGTGAATTGATGAATGTCTAAAATTGTATCATGAGTAATTTAAAAGCATCCAAAGATCCAATTTCTTGAAATCCTTTTTTGTCAAGTTGCTTTTCTAGTTGACCCAAGTTTAGTAACATTGTGCTTGTGAAAGTCTGAACATCTTGATCAAAGAGGGTCGCAAATGCCCGTTCGAATCCTACCTCGATTCGAGTTCCTTTGAAGCCATTGTTTGAAAGAACCTTGAGGTGTGAATGAAGTAGTCAGAAAAACACCATGCAACTTTCCTTTACTTTGTCTTGCATTTATTGCAACTGATGTAGCTCTCTCTCTTGTGAATTAGAATTCAAAGATTCCATTGAGAGTTTATGTGAGAAAAGATAACTTCTTGATCGTTCAATGATTAGAGGTTGTTGTGTTAAATTGTTGTTTGTTTTAAGTGAATGAGTCTTAAGATTACACGGGATTTTACAATTTTTGATAAAACTGAGAAAATAATTGAATACTTCATGGGATTTTACAAATCACAGAAAAACTGTATAAATCTCCTTAGGCAAATGTATAAATCTTCCAAGGTAAGTGTATAAATCACCCAAGTGTAATGTATAAATCACCTTAAGAAAAAAATGGTATAAATTGCCTCCTTTAAGAATGCGTATAAATAGCGCCCTTTAAGACTGCGTATAAATAGCGCCCTTTAAGACTGCGTATACATCGCCGCCTTTAGACTGCGTATAAATCTCCTCCTTTAGGACTGCGTATAAATTACCGTCGTATAAATCGCCGTCTTAAAAAAACACGTATAAATCGCCGTCTTAAAAAACACGTATAAATCGCCTTCGTATAAATCGTCGTCTTAAAAAACACGTATAAACCGCCGTCGTATAAATCGCCGTCATAAATCGCCGACTTCACAAACGTATAAATCGCCGTATTCAAACGTATAAATCGTCGTATATAATCACGTATAAATCGCCGGATTCACACACGTATAAATCGCCGTATTCAACACGTATAAATCACCGAATTCAAACCGTGTGTATAAAAAGCCTTCTTTAAAAACTTCAAATCACTTAAAGACACAATTTTTGACGTTTTTACTTGATTTCACTTGTACTTCTTGCTATACTAAGACTAGGAGAACCTTAAAAACACAAACTTTATGGTTTTTAACACAAAAAATTTGAAATCAAGATTCTTGTACCCAAAACCTTTTTTCGAACCAAAAACAACAAAAAGATGAAGATTTTTGAGTTTTTCTAAAGATTTTCTTGTACAACTACCCTATACTAAGATAAACAAAGAAGAAAGTTTATAGCTTTTTTTAAACCCACAAAAGATGAAAATCTCTTGATTAGGTACGAACCAAACGCGCGCCTAAAACAAATAAGAAAAAAGCACACAAAACCTAGCTAAACACCCCATGGCTATTGATACCAATTGTAGAATATATGATGTATCTTATCTCACAATCAAATGACAATAAAACTAGAGATAGAGTGGAAGGATTGAACACTTTAGAGAGAGTAAAGAAAAGGAGAAATATTAGATTAGAAATGTGAAAGTGAACAACCCACCCTCTCCAAGGTGTGGAGAGGGGTATAAATACATCACATAGGCCGACCATGGGCTTGAACATGGGCCTTGGCCTTTCTACCTTTTCTAGTTTCCAAAAACTATACTATGAGCCTATCTTACGATATTATGGAAGTGACGGATACCTTTCGTATTCCTAACACACCACACTCATGCTGGAAATCAAGAAGTACATCTTCTTCTGCCATCTCCTAAAGTCCGCCCCTTTAAACTTTTCAAGCTTGGCAAAGTTTGAAGCCATGTGTTTCATAGCAGCAGCAGCCATTGATTATCAAAAAATAATCTTTTTTGATTATTGGTTGTGGTTTGCCCTGAACAGGGTGAAGATAATCAATAGTTAACTAATTACCAATGAAGGTTATCAAATATCACTTGAAGTTATGTGATCACTTTTCAAAGAAGATTATTTGACCCTGTGCCTGGGTTACACGAATACTTCATTGGGATAAAACCAAGTGCTTGTTCTTGTTTTAGGCACAAATCAAGAATCCTTCGCTTCTAAATGTTTTTGTTTTTTGTATTATGTCTCATGCGGTTTATGATCCTATATTTATAGGGGAAATACTCAAAACCATAGTCAAAGAATTATGAGAGATTATATGAGATATAATCTCTTCCATAATTAGCCTCCTCGATTTTAAGAATTAGTGGTAACATGACCATATTAATCGTGGTCATCAAATGCAGTCAAACTTGTCACTTGAACATGTCAAAGTTGTTACAAGTTGAATTCATTCCAGCGAGGTCAATCCTTCAGCGTCCGAAACCATCAGTTAACCAACTAAAGAGTATACAAGCTAAAGGTTCAGTACTGAAAAGGCTCACTGATGAGTTAACCCGCTGAGGATACATCCCCTGATAGATTACTCCCTGATGGTATCCTTCAGCTTACTCCCCAGGGAGTATGAAGCTGAAGCCATCAGACTGATGAATACCATTCAGTGAGTGAACTCACTGAACTTCATCAGCGACTGAATTTACTTTTTTCACTATCAGAGTTAGGGTATTCAGTGACCTATAGGAGTACACTCCGTACCTCCAGTGGCCGGTTTGAACTGAACCCACAATTAAACTAAATTTTCAACAAGTTACAATAAGGGCCCGTTTGGTTTGTTGTTCGTAATCACTATCGGAATAGGTTTGATAAAGTTATAGAATAGAATAGGTATTGGTGTTTAAAAGAGATTTGTTTGTTTTGAGGGGGGTATGAGTTTGATATCAATTAAAAATCAAGATAAAAAGCTTTAAAGCACAAAATATTTTCATCTTGAAAAGCATCAATGTGCATATGACAAAATCCTCATATAGTATTCTTCTATACTTCCTCTGCTAATTCAAACAAAAGAAAGAGCACCCTAGCAATTTGAATATCACCCTCAAGTCTAGTTATCCATGATTTCAAAATTAATCACAAAAAGACCTCAACCCATTTGGATCGATTGTTTATCAATCCGACGTGGGATTGAACCTTTGTAACCAGGCCGTTGAACCCATATGAATCGATTATTAATCATCAATTCCTTATGAGATTTGATGTTTATGCTGCTTTGTTGAATTCTTTTATTGGCATATGTTATGGCAAAAGTTTTATGATATAATGATGATATAGAAGAAGAAGCAGACATATTATTTTTTATGTTTTAATGTGGGCCATAATTTGGGAATAAATTGTAAAGCCACCCTTGTAGGTTGGTTTCAAGGATACACATACCTATGGATTTTTGATGTACTTTTTAAACCCAATCCCCAAAAAAAAGATGTACTTTTCAAACCCAATCCCATCAAGCAAATAGCTTACTCTCTCCGTCCTACTTTTATTGTTCACATTTGACTTTTTGAAATCTTTTTTTTTCAACTTTGATCTTTAATATTTTTGTTTGTGTTATATAATACTTGATGCAAAATATATGAATGGATTAGTTTTTTAATGTATTTTCGTTGGTATAATTTTCATAAAGTATCTATATAACACAAACAAAAATATTAAAGATTGAAGTTGAAAAAGAAAGACTTCAAAAAGTCAAATGAGGACAATAAAAGTGAGACGGAATGAATATATCATAATGAGACCCATACCTCCATTCCGATTACCATCAACCAAACGGGCCCTCAGATTTGTCTAGTGATTATCAAATCTTTAGTTCTTATTGCCCCTCTATATTTCTTGTTCTAATATCATCATCGAGGAATCGGCATCCCATCCATCTTTTGTCCCGTCTGCAACTTGGCTGTGGAATCTACTACACACATTTTTTTCGCGTGTTCTGTGACTCGAAAAGTGTGGCGAAAAGTTCTAATTTGGTGGGATCTAGATGATGCTATTTTTCATTCATACAATGACTGGATTCTATGGCTTGTTAACATTTGGTTGCCTAAACAATTGAAGGAGTTTCTTGGAGGGATTTGCTATGTGATGTGGTGGCTCATTTGGAGGTTCAGAAATCAACTGCTCTTTAGTAATTCTCCTCCAAAACTGGAATCTCTCTTTGACGATGTTGTCCAAATGTCTTACTTATGGATGCATAGTCGGTATAAGTCTAAGATAAATTGGATTGATTGGTTAAAAAATCCCTCTTGTATTAGTATGTAATTTTCTAGCTCTTTGCTAGTGTTCTTAATAAAATTTCCGCCGTTCAAAAAAAAAATATCATCATCAGATATAGTGGCTTGACAACGAGTGACATGTGCTTTGGTTGCAAATGTTCTATAGCACTTCAATCAAGACAGCATACTATTTTATCTCGACATTGAAATATGTTTTCGGCCCCTACCTCTCTCGTTGAAATTAACGTCACGACATTATGGATCAGTTAATTTCCATTACTCTTTCGTTTTCTCCATGGTACGAAGCCACATTGCGAATATTTGATTCCCACTCCTTTTCCACCATGTAATAAAAACAACAATCGAATCTGTCAATCAATATCATTTTCTTAAAGCTACTAATTTCCCGATATTTTGTTCGTGAACAAGAAAAACATTCTGTGAACATAAAAAAGTGGTTGTAAAGATGAAGGGCACAATGTGCCGACACAATGTGAATTAATGATAATTATGAGATTAGTTGGGAAGTCTTGGTATTAAAAGGACCTGATGTTTTCGACTCAGAGGCAAAAACTAGGTCTACCATGTTATATTTCGCAATCATGAAAAATGCATGTCGATATCTAAGCTTTCAATCATTATCTATTATTCGAGTCCACTCACGTGCACGCACTCACAGAGATTAGAGGAACTCGAGTTTTCATAGCATCATATGTTATATTTATATTATTAGATGGATTACGCCCAAGCTCAATTTGTGGGTTTGGTCCATTAAGCTTTTTTACATATGCTATATTTTTACACATTTGAATATGTTTATTAGAGCATCAGGTGTCGTAACACGGTAACACTGTTTTTTTTGTGTCACATCAGCGCCACATCAGCATACACCAACACCAACACCACTCCCCTAATCATAACACCAAATAACATCACTCACCTCTTTATTTTCATAAAACCCCCTAAACAATTATTTCATTCTTTTAATAAACTAACCATTTCATTCATAAAATTCAAATACACATTACAATACTAAAAAAAACACACATTAAAAAACAATACCGAAATTAAAAAAATTAAAAAAATACGCCCCGACGACTAATCTTCTTCCGATGCTTCTTCAACTTCGCGCCAAATATGGTTCATAAAGTTTTGTTGGAGACTAATATGCGTATCTTTGTCTCTTAAATTCTTTTGCTTTTACGACGTTGGGTTGTCTATCGATCGATCCACACTGTTTGCAGTGGACCTGTGCAGGATTAGGAATACACATGTTTCCAGTCAACAACCCGACATATTTTTTATCTTCTTAAAAATCATGTTCTGCATTATGATACCAGCCATACTGATTCTAGAATGTATTGACTTCTGTATGCACGGGCCGGGTGTTGAATAAGTTTTCCCCAACGTCCATTGGAGAACCGAAAAGCCACCGTTCGACATCTTTCCGTGCAACTTTCTTGACGCTTGTTTAAGTACGTATGATTTGGATCAGTTGCAAATCCGTGAATGATTTGCGAAACCTTGCCCACTCCGGGTAAATTCCATCAGCCAAGTTATACCCCATTAGGATACTGAACTACATTTACCCATACGAAACACAGGGAGCTAAGTCATCTAATTAGTCGTCTGAATAAACGGAGAATTATCTAAATCATTTAATATCGTTATTCGCACCCGCCTTCCATATAAAACGCATGCCAAATCCACAGATCTTGACGAGCTACAGCTTCAAGCATCATATTGTAGGGTATTTTTTATCAACCCTTCAGTTATTGACCTTTGCCATGACTCTGGGAACAATTTTTCCATTCCCAGTGCATACAATCAATACTTCCAAGCATTCTCGGAAAACCATGAACATTGTTATGCTTTTGTTGTATTTTTACAATGTCTTCAAGTGTTGGCTTTCTTAAATACTTCGGCATATACAATTCTATGATGCACATATTAAAGAAAAATAGAAAGATTCGCTGCAGTTTGCTCACTCTATATGCATATATTCATCAAACGCGTCGGGTGTGTGCCGGAATTGCCATTGGCGTATGGCAGCTGTGCACTTCACAAGAGCACTAATACTCATTCGACCCGTACAATCGATTCGGGATTTTGAAGAAATGATAAATTATTGGGAGAGGATCGGCCGTATAAATTGGAAATGCCATTGAAAATTTTTAGAAAAAGTTTACGGCTCATACGAAATCTTTCCGAAAATAATATAACGGATACTTACAGTGATCATCAAAATAATTCATGCCACGTAGACGTCTTTCGGCATCTTCACGGTCAGGAGATCGGTTGTACGGGTTCAATCCGCGCGCGCTTGAGCTTCTTGTTGTATTAGCCATTCGTGATACTCGACAGCTTTTTGTAAATAGAATGCGTCGGTTTCCTCATCGATATCAAAAACGGTTCGATTTTGATTCACTGTGAAAGAGTTTGTAGTGTTTTTTGTTGTAAATTAAAATTTCATTATTAATAAAAAATGTTATAAAATAATTCAAATAAAATTAAAAACATTACAATAAAAACAAACTTCAAAGACTTAAAATGTTTCTTAATGATATTAGTTAATAATGTAACTTATTAATTATTAATAAATAAAAATGACAATGAAAACAAACTTAAAAAGCTTAAGCTGTAAATTAGTTATTTATATAAAAAATAAAAAATTAATTACACTACAACAAAATAGTTATATTTTCACACTTATTAAGACACGTGTTCACACTTTATAGTGTGTAGAGTTGAAAAGTTCACACTTAGTTTGTGTTAACCAAATGGGTGTAACAAATAATTTCACATTTTTAAGTGTGAAGATTTACCTAAAAGTTCACACTTTCAAGGGTGAAGATTTTGAAACAATATGATTTTAAAACAACTTCTCACACTTTTAAGTGTGAATAATTTTTTCACACTCATAAGTGTGAATATGTTAATAAAAAAGTTCACAATTTAAAAAGTGCGAAGAAAAAAGTGTGAACAAGTGACCAATTTATTGTAGTGATAACAACACTCCTATCTTCTGCCGTGTGCAAACATGCAAAATGATATATAAAATCAACAAAACTACATTATCCTTTTTTTTATATATGGAAAGAGAGAGTGTGTGTCGAATTGGTCGGCTTCACCATCAATTTCTCCCAAAATCGGCCTTGCAACTGACTCGACATGGGGTTGCAGACTTGCAGTGGTGGCAACTCGGTCGGGACTCAGTCGACGTACCACTGCAGCAACCTTAGCAAAGGTAGATTACATTATCTTTTTTTTAACAGCATAATGCATTAAGCAGCCAAGCAAGAAACTTGGCGATAGGAACCAATTACAAAGTGATTGGAAGAGCGTTACAAGGGTTTGCGAACCACTCAATCCAATTAATGGAAATATTCTTATGCCTACTCGTAATCCAGTTGAATGAAAAAAAACTTTACATCGTTTAAAAGGAGTTCGATCTTGGGTCTCTTAGCTGAGAAAACAAATTCATTCCGATACCTCCAAAGGAGCCACAAGGTAGTTTGGACCACCGCATCGAAAAACTTGATGTGTGAAGCTTTAATGGTCACTTTTCCAGCAAGGTTGATTGCATCGTCAAGGGTAGAGACAACAATGCTTTTAATATTCCACCAATTAAGAATATCCTTCCAAATCTTACCAGCAAGATTGTAAGAAACGAAGACGTGTTGTTCCGTTTCTAAAGCATCATCACAAATAGGACATCTTACTGAATCCAAGTCCACGTTTCTTTTATCCAAATTGATGCGAGTTGGCAATCTTTGAATTGAAATTCTCCATGTGGTGATGTTTACTTTTGATGGAAGAAGATTGTTCCATTTATAGTTGGATGAAGGCAAACTTTGGGACTATTTAAAGATGTGTTGACGCAAAGAAGTGACTGAAAATTCATTTGTTCCATTTAAGCAAGATTTCCAAGTATCTTGGGAACTCGATAGATGTAAAGTGGACAGTAGGTTAGTTAACTCAATGAGCTTAGCCTTTTCATTTATTGACCTTAAGCATCTTGTCCAGGCCCAACGAAAAGAAAGGTCATTTGGTATTAATGGGCTTATAAGGTTAATGGTATTAGGTATAGTGGAAAATGAATCAGATTAGTGTGGAACAGAAGCAACAGGGGATCGATAACTTACAAGGTAATTTTGGCTGCTTTCAAGCCGAAAGAGACGAGGAAAAGTAAAACTTAAGGGGCCACCACCCAACCAAGTATCGGTCCAAAAATGAGTAGTTTTCTTCGTTGCCAATCTTTTTCATGAATAAAGAGTGTAGATTGATACCATATCTTAGGAATTCGTCATTTAGTCTAGCAATTTGATACCAAGGACCCGATTTGAATTTGATGGAGAAAGGATCCGCTAGCCCACCATAAATACCGTGAATAGAACGAATAATCTTCACCCAAAGGGCACTTTCCTCGACGTGAATCTCCACCACCATTTAGCCAATAATGATTGATTGCTCACCTTTAAACTACCAATGCCTATCCCACCTTGGTTGCGAGGCGAGATGACCTTTTTCCCATGAGACCCAAGCAATTTTCTTTTCATCAAGTGATCCTCCCCAAAAAAAAATTCTCTTAATACTTTTAAGCTTTTGAATGATCTTTTTTGGTGCTTTGAATGTAGAGAAATAGTAAACACCAAGGCTGCCAAGAACGGATTTGGTAAGGGTTAAGCGACCACCAATTGTGAGAATTTTAGATTTCCATTTAGAAATACGTTTATGGAAACGTTCTATTAGGTAAGATCAATTTGCACATCTTGACATACTAGCGCCAATAGGGAGACCCAAGTGGGTACAAGGAAATTGAGATGGTTGGCAACCAATGGTGGAGGCTAGAGATATAAGTTCCGTGTTGGTCACCCCTACACCAAGAAGCTTACTTTTGTTGAAGTTAACCTTGAGCCCGGAGGCAAGATGGAAGCATGTGAGGATTCTAGACAAGTTTTTTGCATTAGTAAGAGACCATTCACCCATTATCAATGCATCATCCGCGAATGATTGTTGCTTTTCTATTTGGTATTATCTCGTTTTGTCAAAAGTGTGCATGATTGTTGCTTTTCTTTTGGCAGGTTGGTCAAATATCTTGAACTCTTGTAATATCTTAGGCCAATGGTAATAAGATAGTCCCAACCAACATCATGATCGTTGACTCAACGTCATGTTAGTTTTTTCTCCACAACGAACATTTCACCAACATAGTGTAAGAATACGATTAACACAACACCGAAAGATACCTCACTTAAATAGAAATATACTTCACAAAAGCCAAATATCACACAACAACAAGTTACAACTCAGTCGTACGAACGAAACGAGTTCTCCCCTTTTCCCACCCAGCACGCGTCTTGGAAGATGAATGTAGTAAGGCGAGACGCGTCATATTCATGCCAACAAAGACGAAGACGCGTTGTTGAAGCCCTTACTATCAATAGTCTTTGAAAAATAACTTTCACACACAATTTATTTTTACTCAAATCAACATCATGTCACATTATTTATCTCCTTTTTGCCCATTCACAACTAAAACCCTTGCAGTTTTCATTCACTAGTTCTCTATATCGCATTTTATATTAATACACACACCACTCTCACATACACACACCTTAATCGTGGTCTGCACCGTTATTCGGAATGAGCTTTACATGTAAGAATATACTCGTATATATGTAGTTGACACGTAGGAAGAGAAGTGTGTAATCGCCTCAGGCGTAATCATCCCAGTCTAGCTTAGCCCTAACGCGTGAGCCAGACATCCGTCACAAACAATATTAAAACTTGTTATTGAATTGAAATAATGTTTATGTTTATCTATGCCAAACACCCAAAGTTCCTCATTTCATGGTTTTCCATCATTTCCCGTGATGAGTTTTCTGTTGTATTGGATTATCAATAACTCAAGGTGAGTTCATAGCCCCATTTCTATCTACTTGTTTATAAACTACTATACTGAGTGAAATTTACATGCATTGTTTTTACTACAGACACAAGTGTATTCTAAATGTAGTAGCCTATCCAGATATATGTGTCCCTGATTATTATTGCCTGAAGTAACCACAGTGCCATCTAAGTCCCTAAATCATGAACCACAATTGCTATTAATGTAGCGTATGTCGTGGATTTATCTCTATCAGGGACTAAAAATCCCACCGTGAATTTATGGTTCCACAAGTTGTTCCATGGTGGCATTTAAACATTTAGAGAGTGTAAGGCTAGTTTATGGCAGACACCCTACCTAATTGGTCAGACAGACAGTTAAGGCTTCGGGTTCATGAGCTTAAGCGCCTAATACAAGTTTGGACTACTGAATTAGTTTCTAGTCTATTTCACTTAAACCATGTTTCACTATCTTTACTTGATAAACCTATGAATTATCACTACAACCGTTGAGTTGACTTTTAGGCCTCCATGGGGGTGGTTTAATTTCAGTCCTAAGGTATAAAGTCTTGATGAGAGCCATGACGTATATCAAGTGAAGATGGATGCTAATGTTTTTATTTAAATTCGATGTCATCTTTTACCTATAAAAACTTAATGTCACCTTTTGTAATATGAAGCTTTGATAAATTAAAAAAACTACATATTTGAAAAGTATATGACAATTTTAAAACATAAGGGACCTAATTTATGAACTCTGATATTTTGCTATGGCATCGAAATTAAATCTTATTTATAAATGACCATTTAAGGTCGTTTCCCTATATCTTAGAATGTTGTACTATACGTAGCACCCCATGTTTCCCATCCGCTGCATACCAGATTTTGGGGGTGTTACAGATTGGTATCAAGAGCCAAGGTTATAGGGGAACTTGGGTCATTTTCAAAACCTATCTATAACCAAAAATTTTATAGAATTTACTTTTCTTTCTTTCAATTTTCAAAATACAGAAACCATCATAATCTCTGATCTATCGAGCATTCCTTGATCCTTAACTTACACTTCTGATTATCATTGTGTGTATTATATAGTTTATATATAATACTTGGTTTAAATTCGATTCCTTATGTCTATCTTCTAGCGTATTACTATTCATTCATATCGGTCGATTATATAAATATTAACCATTCCGATTAATTCATGATTATTATAGAATTCTTATTTTCTCGGTTAGTATCATACCTCGACTCAATGTACTCTTACAAATTCTTATCGGATTTTGTACTTGTATTATTGACAAAATCATGCCGCCCAGAAGATTGAAAAAGAAATCTATTAAGAGGTTGGTGGAAAAGCGTGCGGCTAAAGCTATTGAAGAATACAAAAAGTATCAGGCTAATCTAGATAGTGCTGGAAGTTCAGGAGGAAACCCTGGGAATGCTGGAGGAACTATGAATGTGCACGGTTGTTCGCACAAGACTTTTATCAATGGAAAACCTCACACTTTTAATGGAACGGAGGGTGTTGTTGGGTTAAGGCGTTGGATAGAAAAGGTTGAGCAAGTGTTTGAAACTTGCAAGTATGCTAAAGAAGATAGGGTTATGTTTGTTGCTAGTACTTTCGAGGGTCGTGTGTTAACATGGTGGAATGGGAACGTGCACACTCTAGGGCTCGTCAATGCTAACCATATTCCATGGACTGAATTCAAGACGATGATGACTACGGAATACTGCCCAGTAACTGAAATCCAAAGGATGGAGCAAGAGCTCTGGACTTTGACTCTGAAAGGAGATGACATTGAGGCATACAACAATCGTTTCCATGAGTTGGCCTTGATGTGTCCTGAATTGGTGCCCACTGAAAAGAAGAAGATTGAAAGGTACACTCGTGGGTTTCCTGAAAGAATCAAAGGAAACATCACTTCTTCTAAGCCTGCAACTCTGCATGATGCCATCAACATGGCCCGTGAACTGGTTGAGCAAGCAGTTCAGGGTAAGGCTACTAGAATTGGTGAAAGCAACAAAAGAAAATGGGAAGATCACCAAAGAAACACCAACAACAACAACAATAACCCCAACAACAACAACAACAACCGTAACCGAAACAACAACTATCACCAACAACAAAACAGGAGACAGGAAACTGCTAGGGCCTATGCTGCAGCCCCAACTAAGAATAGAGGTTATGCTGGGAATCTACCAAAGTGCAACCGTTGCAACTTTCACCATAGTGGGCGATGCCCTCCAAAGTGTCAGAAGTGCCAAAGAACTGGTCATCTGGAGAAGGATTGTAGAGCTATACTTCCAGGTGCATGTAATGATTTCCTGCAGAATGCGACGTGTTATGGGTGTGGTGAGAAAGGACATCTTAAGAACAAGTGTCCTAAGGCAAGGAACCAACATAATGAGGGAGCTCGTGCGAGAACTTACGTGGTGGTTGAAAATCCGCAGTAGAATTCGAATGTGGTCACGGGTACGTTTCTTCTTAATGATCACTACGCTTGTATCCTCTTTGATTCTGGTGCTAAGAAGAGTTTTGTATCTTCTGCGTTTACACCTTTTATTGATATTGCCCCAACCGCTTTAAATACTAGTTATGAAGTAGAGTTAGCAGATGGAAAGGTGGTTAGTACCAACACTGTTTTACGAGGTTGTACCTTAGTCTTGCTTAATCACGTGTTCAAAATTGACCTACTCCCGACCCGACTAGGAAGTTTTGATGTCATTGTTGGCATGGACTGGTTGTCATACCACCGAGCTGTCATAGATTGTTATGAAAAGATTGTCCGTATTCCTCTTCCGAATGGCGAGTTTCTTGAAGTCCAAGGCGAGAGGCCGGAAAAGAATCCTGGATCACTTGCGTGTATCAAGGCTGATGAAAAGAAGTTTGATGACATTCGAGTTGTCCGAGACTTCCCTGAGGTATTTCCAGATGATCTGTCAGGATTACCTCCTGTGCGTGAGATAGAATTCCACATTGATCTGATTCCAGGCGCGTCGCCAGTTGTTAAATCACCATACCGATTAGCTCCGTCAGAGATGTTAGAGTTGTCGAACCAGCTAAAGGAGCTTCAAGAGAAGGGTTTCATTCGACCCAGTCATTCACCATGGGGAGCACCCGTGCTTTTTGTCAAGAAGAAAGACGGTGCGATGAGAATGTGTATTGACTATAGGGAATTAAATAAGTTGACTATAAAAAACCGCTATCCTCTCCCCAGAATTGATGACTTGTTTGACCAATTGCAAGGTGCGTGTTGCTTCTCCAAGATAGATCTTCGTTCAGGATATCATCAGTTAAGAGTTCGGGAAGAAGATATACCAAAGACCGCGTTTAGAACCCGATATGGGCATTTTGAGTTCACAGTCATGCCATTTGGGCTGACAAACGCACCAGCAATATTTATGGACTTAATGAACCGCGTCTGCAAACCATATTTGGACAAATTTGTAATTGTGTTCATTGACGACATCTTAATCTACTCAAAGTCAGAAGAAGAACATGAAGTCCACCTGAAGACGATTTTAGACTTACTCAAGAAGGAGAAGTTATATGCCAAATTTTCAAAGTGCGAATTTTGGTTTGGTTGAAAGAAGTTCATTTCCTAGGACATGTGGTCAACCATGAAGTTAGCCATGTGGATACTAGCAAGGTTGTGGTCGGTCAAGAACTGGAAGACTCCTGAATCGTCAACTGAAATCCGTTCATTTTTAGGCTTGGCGGGTTACTACCGGAGATTTATTGAGAATTTCTCCAAGATTGCAAAGCCCCTCACCCTGTTGACTCAAAAGAATAAGACATATGTGTGGGGCAATGAACAAGATGAAGCTTTCCGCATTCTGAAGGAGAAGCTATGCAATGCTCCAGTGTTAGCACTCCCCGATGGACCAGACGACTTTGTGGTCTATTATGATGCATCAAAACAAGGTTTTGGGAGCGTGCTGATGCAGCGGGGCAAAGTGATAGCATATGCGTCAAGACAGTTGAAGAAGCATGAGAAAAATTATACCACCCATGACCTGGAATTGGGTGCGGTGGTGTTCCGCCTCTTAAAATCTGCAGACTTTTATCTTTATGGACGAAAGGTGTTACTCTACACTGACCACAAGACTCCAGTACATTTTTGACCAGAAGATTAACAATATGCGTAATGGGGTGGATCGAGGCTACTCAGTGACTACGAGTGTGAATGATCAAATACCACTCGGGTAAGGCGAATGTTTGGTGCAGAATGCCTGAGTAGAAAGGAAAAGGCTCAAGCCAGGGAGTAAGTGCTTTGAGTATACTATTCATTTGGATTAAGACTATGATTTTGGAAGCATAGGGCGATGCTTCAAGGGGATCTAAAAGCTCCACTGTATGGCTAAGAGGACTGGAAAAACACTTTGAACGACGAGATGGATTGTGGAATTTACTTCTTCATTCCGTATCTGGATTCAATCAGTTGTGGTGTAAGGAAATTGATTTGGATAATGCTAGACTTCTAGAATATTCAATACATCTAGGTGCAGCTAAGATTGTACTTTGATCTGAGAGACTTGTATGGTGGCTTGGTATTAAAGAGAGACATTGTTGAGTCGTTAGCAGGGTCTTACTGTGCTCTAAGATTAAAGTCGAACATCAGAAAACCACTTAGGAATTACTACAAATATCCAGAAAATTCCTAAGTGAAATGAGAGAAGATAACAATGGACTTAGTCACAAAGTTGCCTAGAAGCATCGGTGGGTATGATGCGATTTGGGTCATTGTAGATAGATTGACCAAGTCGGCTTACTTTTTACCCATTCGCGAAGATTACAAAATAGAGAAGCTAGCAAGAATTTATATCAACGAGATCGTACCAAGACATGGTGTGCCGGTGTCAATCATTTCAGACCGTGATGGTCGATTTGCGTCACACTTATGCCAAGCTCTTCAGGAAGCGTTGGGTACAAAACTACACATGAGTACGGCTTACCACCCTAAGACCGATGGTAATGAAGTTCCTTTTTCAAAGATTCTTCCTTATAGTTACGGTCAGTGATAATTATTCTTATTTGTTTATCAATCTTTTTGTTCTCTTTCAATTAATTCAAACCTTGCCTTTTTTAATAAATCTCGACTTGTTCCTTATATCTCGCAAGTTTAGCAGTTAATGATTTATTAACTAATTTGTTCTACTCATTCGCAGAGACACAATGGGTAGCCTGTTTATGCATATCATTGATTATCATCATTAAAGCATTATTTGGCACAAAAGATACATTACTTTGTACAACTTGCACTGCATTGTCCTTCACACACTGTTCATATGAAATAATATCACTATCACTCGTATAGTCAGCATCTAAGTCAACAACGTAGTTTGGTTGCACATCGTTTTGCATCTCGTGTACTTCATGATACTCACCAACACTATATAGATAGTTATTATGATCTTGTACCTCAGATAGAATGTCCGAATCATATGATGGACTAGCTTCATCATAGATTGGATCGACTGATGACAGATTTGCCAGGAACATAGTATGTGCCATAAGAGCCTCATCAACATCAGAATCAAAAGCATCACAGTGATTAGCTTGAAAGACGTTGTCCTTGTTGAGTGCCAAATCTTGTACTGGTGCCTCATCCACATCATCATCATCAAACGTGTTAGTCTGTCCACCTGCAATAAACAGTAACTGCTCTTCATCTAAAACCACTCCATTCTCCTGAGCTTGCATTAGCAACATCTTGTCCTTGAAGTATTCTGAATTTTGTGGTTGCTTTAGTTGAGTGTAGTTTCTTGCTATGTACCCTATTCCATTACAGTAATAACACTTAATCTGCCTTGCTTGGCCAGGATTTGCATTGCCCACTCTGTTCTAAACTCCCCTATTCCCAGCTACAAATGCTCCTCTAGCATAATTCCCTTGACCTCTGTTCTGTCTAGCATGAACATTCTGAACTACAACCTTGCCATTTTGAATTGTAGCTTGGTTCCGTGTGTTAGATGAAGTTCAAAGTTGATTGTTGGTTTGAGGAAGGTGTGTTTTGTAGGATTAGGCGAGTAAGGCAAGTGTTTTGGTTAAATTTTCAATTAAGTCATCAGTTGGGGTAAAACTTGAATCAAGGTGGGTGTTATCAGCAAATTGTGGTTGATGGTTAACTAATGGGACATATGTAGATTGTGGGATAGTTGATGATTATGTAGGGCTGTTGAGGTGAAACATTTGCTAAAAGGGCAAGAGGATCAATAACATGTTGATTGTATCTTTCCAACATCATCCTATTCTCATTAGCATGTGTCTCGTGTTGCTTCAAGTAAGCATACAACTGATCATAGTTAGATGTTTTCATTCCTCGGTTCAGTTTGACTGCAGTCACGAATCTACCCCAGTCAGACAACATGGTGTTCACAAACTTCGAGTTAAGCTGCATTTTGGGCATAGTCATCTTGATGTTTCGCATGTCGTTAATGAGCTTTGTAAACCTGACATAGTATTCGTGAATGGTTTCTCCTTTGTTCTGACAGAAGTGTTCAAATTCATCGTATAATTATGATTAATGTTCATCTTTCGTTAACTCGGAACCTTCCAAGAGCATCTTCACATTATCCCAAATGTCTTTGCCGTCAGTGTAATGGTTAATGAGTGTGTAGATGTCTTTTGGTAAACCTTGAAGTAGGATATTTGTTGGACGAATGTTAGCTTTATACCTATCATTTTCTTCTGGTGTAAGGTCTGCAAAGACTCTATCCCGTTCTGGACCTAGATGAAGTGCACCTTTAGCACCTTCAACAAGTGTTTCTCGGAACTTTCCCATCTTAAATGGTCCTTCATCAACAGACTTGATTATGTTCTCCCAATTATCTTTTCCCATACAATACAGACGAATACGTTGTTGCCATGACTCAAAATCAGACCTGTCGAGCATTGGTGGGCGGGTATCGGAACCAGCACTTTGAATATCTTCAGAAAGATTAGCCATCTTAAGAGATTGTGAAATGATATGAGTTGATCGTTCAATGATTAGTGAGTGTATGTTAAAAGTGGTGATGATTGATACAGTGTTTTGTTGTTTTGGTTTGTTAAGTCTTAAAGTTTAAAGTTTGTTAAGTCTTGAGTTTGAAAGTGAAAAAAATTGTCTAAGTTTCCAAACAGTGTCTCAAACTGCTGCCTAGGAGGTTAAACCGCTGCCTATTCGACTAAACAACTGCCAAGTTAAACCACTGTCAAGAAGAAAATTAAACCAAACCGCTACTATCAAACCGCTACGAAGAAATAACAGCCAAACAGATGCCTAGAATTCAAACCGCCAGAGGTTCGATTAGTAAACCGCTATAAGGTACAAATCTTTAAAACCTGTAAACAAACCGCTATGGTAAACCGCTACCTAGTCAAACCGCTATGAAGAAATACTAGTAAACCGCTATGAAGACCAGCTCCCAAACCGCTGCCAAGAAATGAAATTGCCAGAGGTTTCATTCCCAAATCGCCTTGAGAAAAAAAAATATATTCAAAACCTGTAAACCGCCGTTAGTAAACCGCTGGTACTAAATGACAAACCATTGTCCCAATCTAAACTGACAAACTATTATCAAGTAAGACAAACTGCTAAGCTAATAGGACAAACCGCTGATAGTACTTGCTGACAAACCGCTGTCCTACAGTACTTACTCTGTCAAACCGCTGCGATAAACAAAGAACAGAATACCAAACCGACGCGATGAAAAACATACCTTTCACCTAAAAATCACCCTTTTGAACGTTTTTGCCTGGATTCTTAGGTACAACTAAGTACTAGAACGCTATAGCAATTAGAAAAACCTAAACTTAAACACAAACAACATAAAAATCTAGGAAATATGACGAACGAGCTAAAGAACCTTAAAAGTACAACTTTTGATCTAAACCAAGCAAAAAAACGCGCATACACACGATCTAATCATCCCATGGGCTCTGATACCAATTGTAGGATATTGGATATCATAACACAATGAGAGATCTTGGGGTTAGCCGAATTCTAGAGAGAGAAACAACTAGAGAGAAAAGTTCTAGTGAGAGAAAATGCTATATTGAAATGAAAATGACTAACCACCTCTTCCATGGGATGGAAGAGGCTTATATAGTAACTTACAAACAGGCCCGGAAATGGGCTTACACGAGTGGGTTTATACCCGGCCCATTACCGTATGTTATACGATTAACTATTAACTACGAGCTAGAATAAACGGTAAAATACACGGGGTGACCGAGTCCTTTTCTTAAACCTAACAACAAGTTTGAAATCAATCATGTAAACAAGTTTGTAATCAATCATGTAAACAAGTTTGTAAACGAGCATATAAACGAGTTTGAAATCAATAATGTAACAAGTTTGTAAACGAGCATATAAACGAGTTTGAAATCAATAATGTAAACGATTTTGTAAACGAGCATGTTTCTCTCCCCGAGATTTATAAAGTAATCGTCTGTAACACCCCCAAAATCTGGTATGCAGTGGAATGGAAACAATGGGGTGCTACGTCAAGTACAACAATCAAGATATAGGAAACGACCTTAATTGGACGTTTTAAGATAAGATTTCATTCGATGCCATAGCAAAATATCAGAATTCATACATTAGGTCCCATATGTTTTAAAAGTCATAAACATTTCCACATACGTTTTTAATTAAACAAAAGCTTCATACTACCAAAAGGTTACTTAAATTTTTATAGATAAAAGTTGCATCGAATTTAAATAAACACAAAATCCATCTTCATTGATATCCATCACGGCTCCCATCCAAGCTTATACCTTAGGACCTGAAATTAAACATGCTAAAAGTCAACACAAAGGTTGAGTGAATTCATAGGTTTGTCTGTAAAAGTGTGGATCACAAGATTTAAGTAATGGTAGACTATGAAACAAATTCAGTAGTCCAAAAACATGTATTATTGCACTAAGCTCATGACCCCGAAGCCTTAACTGTCTGTCTGCCCCAAATAGGTAGGGTGTCTGCCAAAACAGCCTACAGTTCTCTAAATGTTAAATGCACCATGATCAACTTGTGACCATAAATTCCGGTGGGGATTGTTAGTCCCGATAGATCTATCCACAACACTAGCGCTCACTATAATAGCAATTGACGGTTCATGATATTAGGGACTTAGATGGCACTGTGGTAACTTAGGCAATAATAATCAGGCAATAATCTGGATAGCATACAGTTTAAAACACTTGTGTCCGTAGTAAAACAAGCATGTAATTTCACCCCGTAGAGTTTATAAAACAAGTAGATAGAAATGGGGCTATGAACTCACCTCGAGTGAATGGTAATCAACAAGTATTCACAATAGAAAATGCGTCACGCTTACGATCGAATGCAACCTAATCCAATATAGGTCGTATAAGTACTAAACACTTTGATTATTTATAGGTCGTATAGCTCATCATACTATCGTTCGGGCTATCATAATTAAGAGGTCATGTAGTGACGTATGAGGAGCTAGGACACTTTAAATCGTAAATCCAACAACTCGTCGATACGCCACCCCGAAGAGGCCTCATTATGAAACTCCCTAGTAATATAGTACTTTGATTAACTAATACCACATATAATTCTATATAGCTACATCACCATCTAATCGTTTTAGTGAAATCATATTTATAAAGTAAAAACGTTTATAAGTATACTTTAGTAAAACTGGCGTAACTTTCTCGTTTTAAGTCCGTTTCTTTCGTTTCTTACGTCCACGCCTTCGTATTAAGACGAGTTATCAAAATATAACATTTTCAAAATCTGAGTTTTCTGATGAATAGTGATTTTTACTGTTCATAACAGTTATATATTTATTTTTATAGATTTAGTTATCGTAAATCTCGTAAATGTCGTAACTTATTCGTTTTAACTCCGTTTTTAGCGATTCTTTCGAGCACGTCTTCGTATTTAAAAGTTTTATCGATTTATTGATGTTTTAAAAGTATAAGTTTCTGTGGTGAATAGTAACTTTTATAAAAATAGTTTTATAAAAGTATATATTTAATGTAAACTTGAAATCGTCGTATCTTTTTCGTTATAAATCGGTTTTTCGAGTTTCTTATCATTTTGGAATCGTCATGAGTTGACTTGGTCTCTTAGGTTCATTTTAGTTAAGCTTGGTAGGCTTCCAAATCCTCTTTCCTGTAGTACCTTGAATTCCGCTACGCAATCCAATGTACGTTGGGTGGGGTGTTACAGTTTCTTATGGCAGCATCTGTCGTAGCTCGGATTTCTTTAATCAAATTGGAATTTTCTTCATGTCTCTTTGCTGATTCACTCATGAATTTGCTCAGGGTATCTTCCATAGATTGCCTTCGTTCTTGGTACGAAGGGTTTGCGTTGTTCTTCTGATAGTACCCTGGAGCTGTTGCTCTATATCCCTCACCTTGAAAAGGTCCACCAAATTGCGTGTAGTAAGCTTCTTCTAGGGTTTTCCCTTCTTTTTTTAGTGGGCAATATTTGGTGTAATGGGGTCCTTTGCATTGTTCACATCCTACTTGAGCAGCATAAACTTTCTCATTCACCTTCTTGATCTCTCTTCCTAGATTGTTTAGTTGTGCTTGTATAGCAGCTAGTCCATCAGAAGTCTCAGTACTTCTTCCTCTAGATGTTCCATTATGCCATTTTTAAGAATATTCTGCCATTTCTTGGATGGCCTTTTTAGCATCATCAAATGTCTTAGTTGGAACGACACCTCTTGAGTCAAGAATCTGTCATGTTAGAACATCCAACCCATTGTAGAACAAAATTACCTCCTGCATCTCAGTCAAATAGTGTTGAGGACATTTCATCAAGAGTTTTTTTAAAGCTCTCCCATGCTTGATAAAAGGGTTTCATCTGGCTCTTGCTGAAAGTTGTTGATTTCCTCTATTTTCTTCACAGTTCGACCAGGTGGGCAATATTTGTTCAAAAACTTAGTCTTAAGATCTTCCTAAGTTTTGATCGAACCAGTTGGTTCATTTCTTAGCCAAATGACTTGCGGCCCCAGTTAAGGATATAGAGAAGACTCAGATCATTAGTTGATACTCAGTGATGTTAGGAACATACAATAAGTCAATGATTTCAAGAACTTTCTCAATGTGTTCATTTGCATCCTTATTATCCGAACCGCTAAATGTGTTTTCTCAAAGCTCCTTAAGAAATTGGCCTTTCAGTTCAAATTGATCTTTGTTATCAATTTTGGGCCTAGCGACTCCCAATACATAGTCCGTTCGGGTCTTGCTCATGTATTGCTCCATGGTTTCCGTCATTGCTTCTACTTCTTCTTCCTACGGTACGAGAAAAAATAATTATTAAGTAAAATAGATGACGTCGTAATTGACATAACTACGGATGTTACATCGGTTGTGATTTATTTGGATTATTTGATCGTGGTCTTTGATCAAGGTGAGTTTATAGCCCTGTTTTACTTGTTTTCATACACTTTATAACTTTTGGGGTGAGAACATGCTTGTTCAAAATGTTTGCAATCTATTAAATGGTCGATTACATACATGCTTACCATGAATGTTTACAAACTTCATATTTACATGATTTGTTTACAAACTCATATACAAATATCTCGCGATTATAGATTTGATAATTATGTTGCTTGAATGTTTATTACTCAGAGGTAAGACATTATATTGTTATTACAAGTTTTGGGGTGGAAAATCATTCTTTGTTTTACAAATTGGACACAAAAGTGGATATTTTATTATTGATTACGTGTTGCCATAAGTGTGATAATCCATCGGGCCCACTTATCTATGAACTGTTAATTTTTTTTTTTTTTTTTTTTTTTTTTTTTTTTTTTTTTTTTCCTGGTTTTTTGGGTAAGCTGCAGATTGTTATAAGATAGATCTATTTGGGATTGACATCCCCGTTCGGGTGACTAGCTATCACCGGGAACGAACGTTATAGCAGGTCGGTTTTAGATGTTGCGGGTTACAACATCGGTATGGACAGAACTGCAAAATTTATATAGCAGAGATGTTATGGGCAGAACTGCGAAATTTATATAGCAGTAATATAAGTCTAGCTTCAGTGTCATGGATTTAGAGCAACAGTAATCGGATTTTGTGATGTCTGCATGTGTTGCATTATCACGGGAAAAGTCTTTCGGTCCTATATTATACATATATTTTCAAAAATGCAAGGGTCATGTCTGGAGGGGACACATTAACAAATCTTGGATTTGAGAACATATATTCATATATTTTGTGACTATTTAAGGATTGAAATAGTCAGACATACTTTATAAATCTTTGGGATAAGATTAGTACTTTTGGTGACATTAAATTGATCATGCATTCCTTTATAAAATCTTTGGGATAAGATTGGTACTTTTGGTGACATTAAAATGTGTCGTGCATTCTTTATAAATCTTTGGGATTTTTACATTGTACTGTGATGACACAGTGGATAAATAATTCATTTGAAACTTACATTATATTTATAACTAACCTAATGAACTCGCCCAAATTTATGCTGATTACCTTTTTTAATGCTTGTTACTCTCAGGTGAATTAGATGCTTGGATTATTTGATGTGCACTGGAGTCTAAATTTGACAAGATCTCATTCATGGATTACTACTTACATATAAATGATCAAATCTCGTTGGGTTGTTTTCATGCTTTTCATTGTGATGCAATTATTGGGAACAATGTTATATCAATTTCCATGGTAATTCAACGAGATTACTTTTTTAACTGACAATTTAGAGGTCGTTCTCTTGTATCTAGCGCTGTGTATTATGAAGTAATGCCCTCGGACACATCATTCCGATGTGACACGAATTTTGAGGGTGTTACATCGGTTCCAACTAAAGAAACTAGTTCGGTTTCAACTGAAGAAAACTAGTTCGGTTTCAACTGAAGAAAACTAGTTCGGTTCAAGCTAAAATCAACTAGTTTGGTTCCAACTACTTAACAACTCAGTTTCAGGTTTATCAAACTAAATCAACTAGTTCCGGTTTCAACTGAAGAAACTAGTTCCGGTTCAAATGAAGGAAAAACTCGTTCGGTTCAAACTGAAATCAAACTCGTTCGGTTCCAACATAAATTCGAACTAGTCGGTTCCAACTGAGAAAAACTGTTAGGGTTCCAACTAAAATCAACTAGATCGGTTTCATTGGTTCGGTTAACTCGTTCGATCTTCTAGTTCGGTTCCAACAGACAAGACTAGTTCGGTTGTAACTGAGACGAAACCCAAATTTTCAAAACTCAAAAAGACACATTTTTGATGGATTTTTGCAAAAAATCTTGTGACAATACGTGTTACTAACCATATCAGGACTCAAGAAAATGAAAAACTTTAAGGTTTTTAAGCCGAACGAAAAATTTTAAACAAGATTTTGTTCTTTGTAAAGGTTTTGAAACACAAATCAAAAGAACAACACAAAAACTAAACACACCCACTCCATGGCTTTGAAACAACCACCACCCCACACACACATATTGAAGAATATAGAATCTTGATATTTATGCATTGAACTAGAGAGAGAAATGGGTTGGAAAGTTTCTAGAGAGAGAATAGGAACATGAAAGGATGATAATTACTATTATGTGTTGAAGAGAAATGAAACAACCAAACCACCTCTTCAAGGCATGGAGAGGGTATATTTTGCTACAACTAAGGTCGGTAATGGGGTTAGACTAAGGCTTCCAGTGGGCTTGGGCCTTACTAGCTTTCTAGACGTCTAATTATATAACAATACTAGGGTTAGACTATACAACTTGATGTGACGATTGCTTTTTTGTTTCCACAAAAAAAATTTAATTGGGGGGGGGGGTTTCTTCAAAAAACGCTAGGGTTGCTTAGAACTCCTTCTATGGATCTCTTCGGTCATCCGCCGTACGGAGTTACGAGGAAACGCTAAGCTTAGTCATTAGTAGATGACTTACTCTAGGTTATACTGGACTAGATTACTTAAGGACAAAACTAAGCCTACGATCAATTTGAAATATTTAGTAAGAAAATTCAAAACCAATTAGGATATATTATAGTGTCAATAAGAACCGACCACCGTAGGGAATTTGATAATGAGGTGCAATTTGGAGAATTTTGTAATGCCAATGGTATTACACATAAGTTCTCGGCTCCACGCACTCCTCAATCAAATGGCGTGGTCGAAGGACAATAGGACATCTTCGAAGAAATGAGTAGGACTATGTTGAATGAGCAATCGTTACCACAAAAATAAATATCAAGAGTGAACGTAAACTACGAAACACTTAGTAAAGATAAAATAATGCATATAATATCTAGACAAATCAATATCCAAAGCTAGAACGCGTCCGATGATGTTTTTCAGATTCACACGGGATAACCTCTCGGTTTTAGGTCAAATTCAAATGTAACTTATAAAATTCAAAATAATGAACGAAATGGTTTAAAATAATGACCTGAAATTTACAGGGTGTGAAAAATATGTTGCACTTGCCTATCAGATTTTGAAAATGATCAAGGTTTGCATTATATTTATTTATTTATATAAACAATATTAAAGTTAAAAATAGAAAATGGAGGTATGATTACACGTGATATGATGAGAAATAAAAAAGGACCCACAGAATGGAGAATGTAACAAGACTCTATGAACTATTTTTGGCAAAAATGCTTTCCAGTAACGAGTCACATGCATCCTAAAGTAAATCAAACACCTGCCAGAAAATAGAAAAGCAACACATATGAAAAAGTTAGAAATAACCTTAATTCAAATTTTATGTTTTGTTTGTTTGTTTTGAGTCATATGTTCATACTAACTATTTTTGTGGCATATGCAGTAAATTTTTCTAGGAAATTATTAATAGGTTATGTTTGCATAAATTATTCCAGAAAACGAAAGAATTAAATTTCACAGTTTGTTGGAGGACGGCTTCAAGAAGTATTCCTGACGGCGTCCGCCAATTGTAGCTATAGTAAATTTAGTTATTTTTTTCAAATTTTTGAAAAAGTCATTTTGTTTTATTTCACAGAATTTTTAATTTCATAACTTCTCTACAGAAAAGCCACAATTAAATATACATACATTTCTATCTTATTACTTTTTTTAGGATTATAATTCACGATTAATAGTGTTGTATATCATTTCTCGTAGAATTTTACGCTTGGTATAATTGCTTTTTGTCTTTGATTTGCAGGTTATATTAGATAAGGAGAGTCCGAAAGTTCTTTGGATTTTAACTTGGACAATTCTTGGATGAAGATTTAGCCGATTCATCTTGTTTATTCTTCATTATTGAGCAAAGCCAGAGGAGTACTAGTTTCTCTCGCATTTCTTATTTTCTCTTTATTCGTTTGCGGTGTATACTAAGTTAGAACATTGGGGACAAGTTAAATAAGTGTAGGGGAATAAAAGCTTATAAATTATTCTTTTAATTGAATTGCTTTGTTAATACAAAAAAGGATGTGTAAATTACCAAAAACATAGTTCTAGGACGGTAATTTTAGCCCAAATAGAATTTTTTTTGCATATACCAGACTGAATATGAGTATTGATATGCGTCTCATGGATAGGAGTTATTGACTTAGCAAAAATCCATTACCTCTCAAAATATTTCCAGCCAAAAAATATGAGGTTCGCCTAGATCTTTAGGACATTAAAGCAAATCTTTGTTGCTTTTGATAATTATTAACCTTTAGGCTTTTAGGACTAAAATCTCATTATCTAATTCATGCTTAAGGACTGTGAGCAAATCAAATGTGTCTTCATTTATGGATTTTAACTGAGCATGTCTGATTTTATCGTTCTTTTATAGAGCATTGGTATCGTGCAGGATTATGTGAGTTGTAACGGTATATTTTTAAATTCATTGAACTTTAATTTAGTCGATTCCATATGAGACCTGAATAGTGACGATCACATTCATGTGATTAAGATTTACTAAGTGATAAGAGGCATTAGGATAAACCTTGTTTTTAGCCTGTATTTGTTATAGTTATGATGGTCTCACCGATCATATAACTACCCCACACCCTTGTTATGCACTCATTTTTAGTGCAAGATACCCCTAGTACACCCTTATGAGCCTATCATTTTTATGGTTCTCGTAAATTTTTTTGTGGAATTCTGATTAGTGAAGAGCATTGTTTACACTCCACCAAAAATGTTACACTCAAATAGCCTTAACCTTCCTTGTATGTACTCATTTTTAGTACATTATTGTTATCACATCTGTTAAACCCCAATTAATTATTTACTTGAGTACATGGTTGCTAAGTCGAGTCATTATTAGTGTATACAGTTTCGGGACGATTAAGATTCATGGTAGTTTTTATTATACGAAGAAACAGGGAAGAAAAGTTAAGTCATTACCCTTATGATTGTCTAATATATTCTTCATGTTATATTGATCCTTCTCAATTCAGGTCATTAGTTAGTTTATGTTATTAAGTATTAAAAACTCAAGTGTATGGGTGCAATTATAAACCCCAAGTCATGTATTATTTATGTTTCAGCAGATGGCAGGGCAAAAGTGTATAAAAAACAGAAAAAAGCAAAAAAAATATGTTAGATACGGGCTGCCATCTTGCTATTGTTTATGTTCAAGAAAGAGTCGAGAAAAGAAAAGAAAGAGTTTGATGTAGAGTTTGTACATTATTGTCCTAGTTTCATCGAGTCTTGGCTTAGCAACGCCTTTTACATGTATTCTTATAGATAATTAACTTACCACCACTCAAAATTCCCCCAAATATCCTCAAATCGTGTTTCCTTTACTCTACACATATACATTACAACCCTTTAAAGACCTCTTTAATAGTAATTTCTAGGTGCTTATGTCAAAGCGATAAAGATTTTTAATCCTTTATTAAGCTTATGATAATTTATATACTATGACAGGTAGTGAGTGTTATTTTCCCGTTTCCATTTATTGTTATAATTCATTATACACCCGAGAGAATGAGAGAATCCAAAAACTTATGTGAGGTGCTAGTATATAATTTTTGTGCTTTTAATTGCCAGGTCTAATCGGTTGTGCCATGAATTATATTTATTGAGTAGGTTAAATGACCCTGATATTGCTATTGACTAGGTAGAAAAGCCCATTTGCTTGAGGACAAGCAAATCCCAAGTGTAGGAGTATTTGATGAGGGTGTCATTTTATACACTTTTTCGGGGTCATTTAACTTGTGAATTGATACAAATATCCTCATTTATCGTTCTTAATTGTTTCTTTTATGAGTTTAGCATTTGGGAAGCATTTAGAGGTGATGTGTCGTTGTGTGGTGTATATTTTATTGATTCAAGTTTTAAATTTATATTTTGCCGACTAAACCAAAAACAACACTTTAACGGGCAGTGTACCTGATCGGTAGTAGTTTCGTGGTAAGTAGGGTGTCGAACACTTGAAGCGAGGTTGAATCTATCAATTTAATTAATATCTAGGTTATCTATTCTATGTTAATTCTATTCTATTCTAAACCTATGTTAAACCTATGTCAGTCTAAATCCTAATTCTAACAGGAAAAAGGGGGTTGTCAGCCTGAGAGACTGGCACAGTTTGGTTGGTGACTACAATCAATTCAAGGCACTATTACCCACACAAGCTAATTAACAAAAGATGAAAGAGCGGTCGAACCTTATATAAGAAAACCGTATTAACCATTATTAATCCGATTAGAATGTTAGTTTGTTTAATAAGTGCAATGATTTCTTCTCTCGAGGTGGCATGTCATTCTTAAGACTTAGGCGTTACATCTTCCTAAGACCTAGACACATTAATTCAGACACAATTAAAGCATCCTCATAAATCATCCTTATAAATCATCCTTATTTGCTGATTATAATCTATCTTAGGGATTAAGGCAATGGTGATTTTGTTAAACCCTAGCTCATAGAGACTTTA